>CM060638.1:8079202-8349202 GCA_030578275.1 Meda fulgida | reverse complement strand
CTTTTAAGGCCCTGACATACCTTAAGCGAAGAACAAACTGGTATGACGACATTTCAAACAAAATCTGTTCAAAATGATTAAGGCTGTTAAACACCTTCAAACTACCATTGGTCCGTGGCGATTGCGTAATAGGTAGGTGTGCACTGAGGCTCCGCCTTCTTTGACAAGGAAATCTTCTCCGGTTCCTTTCTTCTGTTCAGTCTGTCGAGGTCTGACGTCCGCGAGGGAAAACCTGAACACACTGGAGAGCTGCTTTATAGTAGAAAATTGTGCTTGTTGTCATCTGTTGACGTTGAACAAGCAGAATGTGACGGTTGGTCAGTGTGGTATTTGTCCCACCCCTCCTCCACTGTGATTGGACGGCTGGGTAAAAAGGGACAGTGATGAGCACTGAGTTTTACCCAAAGTTGAACATTCTTCAACTCTCGGCGACCGGTAAAAAGACGCTAAGCCCCTCGTTCATGGCCATTTTAAAAATGTGGCGCTCTCATTGAAAATAATTGGAAAAATACGACAGCCACGTGAAAAACTGCTTTGGTGGACACACGGCCTAATAGTCATAAGAATTTCTGTTCACACTCAAATATTTCCATTTGCTTTCCCGTTTCTCCTCTTGAACCTACCAGGAGTTCTCATGCATTTTATGACAGTGTGTCCAGTTAACCTTCACTCGAGAGAACGTGAGAGCTTCCTGCTCGCAACAAATCGCAATTAGTAAAGCAAACACCAGCAGAATTTCCAGCCAGCCTTAATGCAGTCAGAGATGCTGATTAATGGCTTTCGCATGAGGGATTAACCGTTTTCAAATGGGGCAACAATGCACCCATTAAACCCCATCAGCAGTGTCCTGTGGACTGCAGTGAGATGGATACCTTTAGCCCTCTAATGGCTCAGCATCAGCTTGCAATAATAAAGCAACAGAGCAATCTGGCCAGGGTTTGTTTGGTTGATGACGAAGGAGCCATGAACTGTGATTTCAGCTGAGAGCCATTACAGACACAGAACGAAAGGTGGGAGAGGGGAGCTGGCCGTGGCCTTGAGTCTCACACAGGATGAGGAAGATTAGAAGACTTAAGAAAACAGGAGGACGGGTGTGAGACAGGAATTCCAGGTCTTTAGCATCGGAGTGCTCTCTTCTTAACATTGCTGACATGTCAGTCACGGCTGAAGCCTGAGAAAGAAGCTTGTACTTCAGTGCTACCAGCATATGAAGTTTAGCTGGTCTTCCAACTGGTTATGCTGGTCTGTTTTGTTTGTTTTAGAGGGGTTTTAGACACTTGTCAGGTTGGGAAACCTTTAGGGTGGTTTAAATTCCATTTTTGTCAGATGGGCAAATCACGGTTAAGTTAATGAAATAGGTACGAGGTATTTCTGTAATCAAGTTTATACTTTTTTCCACTTTTTACTTAATACTAAAGGACTGGAATTCCTGTCTCACACCCATCCTCCTTTTCTTAAGCCTTCTAATCTTTCTGCTACATACAAACAATTTAAACTTTTCTCTTGTCTTTTCTGGAAATCTAGTGAGGTCTCTTGTGAAAAAAAAGTACACTTAATTGTAATAAATTTGCACTTGTAGGGTACTTCAAATCTTAAAAATATATTTGTTTTCGTCGATCAATATTAAGGATCTACATCTAACATGGATGGAACTCTGCCTGTCGTGATCATATAAAACTCTCCTGATATTAGAGTAACAATTACAGAAGGATAAAAGAAAGCATATTTTGTTACCTTTCGGAGCTTGGAAGAGTTCAGTTTGAGCTGATGTGTAATACCATCATCACTGTCTTCGTCAGAGTTCATTTCAAATTACATTCAACATCTGGCTCATATTCGCGATCTCAAACATATCATTTTCAACATCTTCAAACTCAATATTTTGATCGCTGAGTTTCTTCTCCAGATCCAGCATCAAGTGGCAGAAACACTAATATTTGACTGTATTCAGTACTTGCTCTGCAGTAAATCACTGAGCCATTTCATGCTTTGCTGATGATTCTTCCTATTCTTTTGTTTTCTGCCTGCGGTACTATGAGGGAAACGTCTCTTTATCAATGTGTATTAGACATTGACACCTTATGGAATAAAGGTAGATTGCACTTAATCAGTCATCAAAGATTCAATTATTGTTGTGCAGGAAAAAAAAAAAGTACACCTACACGCCTCGGATCACCACCTTACCCCTGCATGTAGCAGATCTATTCCGCCAAGACCATATGCAATAAGTTGGGCCGCAAAAACAACACTTTTTCAGTGCTCTTTTTTCACTGCAAGTCCAAAAGAGGGTTTACTCTGGCACAAGATGTTAGTAAATCTGGCCTAATATTTGCTTACAGCATGTAGACAATACAAAGCTCACTAGCTTTTGGAACGGAACTCATCAACTCTAAAGAAGGTGAGGTAGAGCAGAAGTCAAAAGGTGGGGTTTAGGAAGTAAGGACATGCTCGGCTCAGATTGCATTTCATCTGTCCCAAAGGCGCACAACAAGACTTCCTCTTCCCCCTTCCACACTCGCAGATGACCTTGCAGTTGATAGGACAGCAGCCAGAATCTGACAGCCGCAGGTCATGGGAGAAGTTTATGTAATGCTGAGGGACTTTGGTGGGTTATAGTGTTACAAAAGTGAACAAGTAGATATTGATGGCTCAGTCTGAACTCTGATTGAAGTAGACACGCACCGCGTAACTCAAACACAGGATGTGGAGGGATAGCGTTTGGGTCGGGTCAGATCCGCCTCTCTGGACCATAAACAAAGACTTGTCTGTATTCTCTCATCATATGCATTTTATCATATATGATTGTTCCAATTAATCATTAGATTATTTGTGGGCAGCTTAAGGTGTAACATAGACTAAAAGAAAAAGCGATAACTCCCAAAGAGTTCCCTGGGGCAAACAGAACTTTACAGATGATCCTCAGAATTGTAATTTAGACTCGTGAAATGACTCTGCAAAGTGCGGTGCCTAAGGGTGTAAATGAGTACCAGAAAGGGTAAAAACACACAAATTCATCATTCCCAGCAGCACATCAAAGAGAGCTAAGCTTGAAACCTATCTCACGCCAATACCACTGTATGTGTTTTCAGTCAAACTGTCTCTGGGAGTTTCTTGCTGTTCATAAAGCAGTTATTGAATAGAAACAAAGGAGTCTATTATATTCCTTAACAATAAATACAGTAATAATAAAAACGATAAGATTTCTATGAGGTGTACAATGTTAATACGGTTCCATCGGCCAAGCAGCGCTTGAGGCGTTACAGTCGTATATCATTATATCCCAATTCTTTTTCTCACAATATTGCATCAACACTTTAGATATTGATATATGTGTCTGCGTTTGTTTTTTATTCCTTGATACTAGTATTTTTTTGTGTTTGTTGATCGTGTGGATTTTTGGTTTTTCTTTGTGTTTGTATATTCATTTCTTTTCGTTTGTTTTTGTTTTTGGACTCCCTGGTAAAAGAGAGATTGTATCTCAATAAAACCGTCTATAAAACAATCATATATCAGTATATTGTGATACAATATTACAACCAATCAATCAATCAATCAATCAATCAATCATTCATTCATTTGTTTGTTTGTTTACTACTGAATTATTATTATTATTTTCAATTCATTAGTACAATCATTATACAAATATATCGTCATACAATAAGATCCTTGTATTGACATTTTAAATGCATTATTATATTTATTTATTACTGAATTATTATATTATTGTTATTATTATTATTATTTTCTATTTATTAATAAAATCCTTATATCCTAGTATATTTTTATATAACAAGATAATTTTATTGATATTTAAATGCATTACATTTATTTATTTATTACTGAATAGTATTATTATTGTTATTATTATTATTATTATTATTTGTATGCATTAATAACATTCTTGTATTCTAATATATTGTTATATAATCCGATGCTTGTGTTGATATTCTAAATGCATTATTTGTTTATTTATTTATTTGTTACTTACTGAATTATTATTTTTATTATTATTATGTATTAATAACATCCTTATACCCTAATATATTGGTATATAATAAGATCCATGTATTGATATGTGTGAATTCATAGAATTTCCTGAAGTTCAATTAACACAGAATCAGGAAGATTAAATATATCTCCTCTGTGAGACACTGGGATAAAAAGTGAAGTGCAGTTTCAGTCACAATATAACGGTGATGCATCTTGATGTATTGGCACATGATGACATATTACGATGTGTATCAGGAGGTAATTGGCAGCACCTAGAGTTAGTTAGTTAGTTAGTTAGTTAGTTAGTTAGTTAGTTAGTTAGTGCCATAAATATTGTTACATTTCCTGGAGGCCTCCTGCCGTCTTGCATGTTCCCCAACACTTTCTGACAGCTCTGGGCATTCCCAATCCATCCTGTTAGTGTCAGTCAGATGTCCCGACTCCCAGCTGCTCCGCAGACCTGCTCCCGCTCCCGCTCCGGCTAACGGTAACATGTGCGAGCTGCCGCGACAGCCAGGTGCTTTTCATTTCAGTGTTAACGCTCTCCAGAGACTCACAGGGGTTACGCTAGGGCTCACCTGAGCTAATTGGTCCTTCAGGGGGAAAGTCTGAGCAGACATGCTATATTGGCTTTAGCCTTCAACTTATTTTGATTGATGCCTGACATGTAAAGGTCTAGACAGAGCATGTTCATGCTAGATGTTGGTATCAAATATGTCTGATCTGTTATGTGGCTCTGATGAAGTACTGAAGGAAGTACTGTAGAATCTTTGAAGCTTTGAAGAGAGCATTTAACATGCAGTGTTAAATGTGTCTGAAAATGATGAAATGACCTTTTTGCCCAAAATAAAATAAAAATTGGTGCGATGAAGACCTAACATAAAATGATAGTTGACGTCCTCCGGTGTAACATGCTATAGGCCTACTATTTTAGTTTTTTACGTAACTTTTTCTATTTATTTATTATTTTCATTTTTTAAGCATTCGTCTTTAGTAGATCATATTAATTGAGACACTACATTAAATATTTGTACCTAAAAAAAAATCTGTGTTTTTATTGCTTTTCTTATTTTCCGGTAAAACAAAAACAGAAAAACTTGCAAAAAAAAGTATGAATTTAACAAAATGTAGTGAGGTTTATGCTTCAAACAAGAAATAATAATAATAATATATTATATATACACTCACCTAAAGGATTATTAGGAACACCATCCTAAAACTGTATTTGACCCCCTTTCGCCTTCAGAACTGCCTTAATTCTACGTGGCATTGATTCATCAAGGTGCTGAAAGCATTCTTTAGAAATGTTGGCCCATATTGATAGGATAGCATATTGCAGTTGATGGAGATTTGTGGGATGCACATCGAGGGCACGAAGCTCCCGTTCCACCACATCCCAAAGATGCTCTATTGGGTTGAGATCTGGTGACTGTGGGGGCCATTTTAGTACAGTGAACTCATTGTCATGTTCAAGAAACCAATTTGAAATGATTCGAGCTTTGTGACCTGGTGCATTATCCTGCTGGAAGTAGCCATCAGAGGATGGGTACATGGTGGCTATAAAGGGATGGACATGGTCAGAAACAATGCTCAGGTAGGTTGTGGCATTCAAACGATGCCCAATTGGCACTAAGAGGCCTAAAGTGTGCCAAGAAAACATCCCCCACACCATTACACCACCACCACCAGCCTGCACAGTGGTGACAAGGCATGATGGATCCATGTTCTCATTCTGTTTACGCCAAATTCTGACTCTACCATCTGAATGTCTCAACAGAAATCGAGACTCATCAGACCAGGCAACATTTTTCCAGTCTTCAACTGTCCAATTTTGGTGAGCTCTTGCAAATTGTAGCCTCTTTTTTCTATTTGTAGTGGAGAGGAGTGGTACCCGGTGGGGTCTTCTGCTGTTGTAGCCCATCCGCCTCAAGGTTGTGCGTGTTGTGGCTTCACAAATGCCTTGCTGCAGACCTCGGTTGTAACGAGTGGTTATTTCAGTCAAAGTTGCTCTTCTATCAGCTTGAATCAGTCGGCCCATTCTCCTCTGACCTTTAGCATCAACAAGGCATTTTCGCCCACAGGACTGCCGCATACTGGATGTTTTTCCCTTTTCACACCATTCTTTGTAAACCCTAGAAATGGTTGTGCGTGAAAATCCCAGTAACTGAGCAGATTGTGAGATACTCAGACCGGCCCGTCTGGCACCAACAACCGTGCCACGCTCAAAATTGCTTAAATCACCTTTCTTTCCCATTCTGACATCAGTTTGGAGTTCAGGAGATTGTCTTGACCAGGACCACACCCCTAAATGCATTGAAGCAACTGCCATGTGATTGGTTGATTAGATCATTGCTTTAATGACAAATTGAACAGGTGTTCCTAATAATCCTTTAGGTGAGTGTATGTATATATATATATATATATATATATATATAAAAAAAATACTAGTGAATTGAAATAGTCCATCCCTTATATTAATTTTAATGTTGGTAAAAAATAAAGGGTAATACATTAATATGAATAAACTTTTAATATAAATAAAGTTAATCAACATGTTATACGTCAACTACCCAAATGCACAATGCATGCTAAGGTCATTATCACCCAAGCTGATGATTTCATTTACAGTATTTATTTATTCGTGGTTTTATGGTATCTAGGTCTTGTGTAACACATCTGGAATTGCGTCATTCTCCAACTTAACCTTCACTGAAGCACTTCACATAAATAACCACTCATCAGCGGGAATTTTTTGTAGCCTGTCACACCATAGAGGTGAACGCAACTGAAATAAGCTGCAGTTCAAATACCATACATGTACTTACAGTTCACTGAGAAAGTGCAGGTTGTGGAAAGCGTTGGGCTGAATCTCACTGATGTTGTTCATACTGAGATCCCTAAAATAAAAAAGAGAGAGAAACGGAGGGTCAATGGCAATGATATCAGTTATGCAGTTTTCAGCATCATTACTCCAGTCTTCAGATGAGTCACATGATCCTTCAGAAATCATTCTAATATGATGATTTGATGATGAAGAAACATTTCTGATTATTATTATCAATGTTGAAAACGTTTTATGTGGAAACCGTGATAAAAAAAATTCAGCATTCTTTGATGAATAGAAAGTTCATAGCATTTATTTGAAATATAAACCTTTTGTTATATTGTAAATGTGTTTGTCACTTTTGATCAATTGATTGCATAATTGCAGAGTATTAGTATTATTTTAGTTATAATAAAAGTATTAATTAATTTATTTATTTATTTATTACTTATTTATTACTTACTGACCTCAAACTTTTAAACGGTAGTGTAAATCATAATGAAAGTACATATAACGTTTTAAAAATAACTGTATAAAATACAATACAGTGTACAATATAAAAATTATACAGTGTATAATACACTGTATAAAAAAATGTCTTCATCATCAAACCATGAAACTATCAGGAACTGTATAGATCTAATCCGCCAATTAATACTAGCCCAATAATCAAGAAATACAATTGAATTTTGTGAATTTGTTTTCTCCTCCCTTTTAGAAGTGTATTATAACTAAACTATGCATGATTATGAATGAATGAGGCATTTATATAGCGCTTATGTACTATTGTACACGCAAAGCGCTTTACAATCATGTCAGCGTCTCTCCTCAACCAACTAGTTTGATTGTATTATTTAAGTTATTCATTGTTTTCCTGCTGTATCAGAACAGAACTGACTCATTTTGGATAATCACCCCACCAGTCAAGAACTACTCATGTGTTTAATCTAAGTCTATGTGTGTCAGAGAAATACTGAAATTTAGTTAATGAGTTTATGCTTGATTAGTTTATGAGTTCATTAATGTAACATCATAGGCCCCATGGCCGCACATTTAACTTTTTGGCAATAACTGGAGCTTCATCGTGATCATTGATTTCCGTTCTTGCGATAATCATTAAGCATTAAGCGCAATCAAGATGAAAAACGGCACAATATTGATTGTGCTCCTAGAGTAATTATGAGTAATCCAACACAGTAGATCTCACATTTCAAAATACCGCCTACATCAGTTGGCTGGCTTCAAAAACAGAGCAACCTTGATTACAACATGTGAAATCTGGCTTTGTGCTATTTTTTCTTTCTATTATTATTATTATTATTATTACAGATGCCTCTCTCAATTTCCCATTCAATTAATTAATGGACTCCAGAGCCAGGGTTAGTGTGGGGATTTTGTGCGCTGCCCGAACCCAACGAGAGCAGACTGATCTGATGTCTTTATCAACTGTGCCAATTACAATTAGTTGATTATAGACCTCGCCTGATCGAGACCACACCTTCAGTCCGAGACCTGGACAATCTCTGGGTCAGCTGATGAGAGGCTCTGGCTTTGACGATTTCTTCCAAAGGCAGCCAAGACCCTTCCGAATGAAACATGTGGACTCTCATATCAAAGAAAGCCCACACCTGCACGTTTTACCATCCATCAGAGAGAAACGTTCCACTCTGAATTATTGTTCAACGGATGTCATTTCCTCTCTGGTTTGCAGTAAGTGTGTGCGAGTGAAGTTGTGCTCCAGATGTTTTCTGCCTTCAACCTAATCAGACCATCCTGATCATTTCTCTTTTAAATTTGACCTACTCCATCAAAGGACATTTTGGAGTCATATTTTGATCATACTCATTCTTTACCCATCACAGTGTTTTCTGAAATCATAAAAAGGGTCAGTTCACCCAAAAATTAAAATGAAACAAGCAATAGAAGCATTGCCTACACACATGTAAAATAACACAATCATCAACATTCAACAGCATATAAATCAAAACTGCCTAATGTTACTGAATGAAACGTCGACCCAGGACGAGCTACAGGACAGGCTACAGGACTGTGAAGCTTTGGGGGTGTTGATGAACTCGATCTACTCCATCTGTGTTTTGATCATCGTTCTGAATCCCACCCAGACGAAGGCTTTGAGAAAAACATGAATTCCTCAGCTTTTTGTTAAAAATGTTGCTTCTTTTTTTTTTTTTAAACTTACCCATTCACATTCAAGTGGGGAAAGAGTCAAACAAGTGAAATGACCTTATATCAGGACTATTACTCCTAGTCTGCTGCCTTCAACATCCTAGTTTAGCTTGTCACTGGGACTGCACCCATTCTACCTTTTCTCCCCCTAAAGGGTGTGCATTAATACCTTAATTCCATATCTGATGATCTAGAATACATTCTCGTGAGCTTTAGACATAACTGAACAAATATTTAGTAACTACAAAGCTTATTTCTCAGTGGAAGAAAATGAAAGAGTTGAAATCAATGAATTCATTGACTTCTTTTAACTGCTCTGTCAGATGCCATTGCTATTGTTTCAAACAACAGCACACACAAGATTGAGCGACACCATAAACATGCAGCATTTCTTTTAGACAGTCTGGTGGATCTCAATGGTGTTACTCAATCTACAGGTGCAATGAAGGATTCAAGCCGAGCTCCAGTGTAACAGTGCTGCAGTGTTGGTGAAGCACTTAGAAGAATCAGGAATCGGCTGGAGTGGTTTTCCTGCGAAGACCTTGAACATCTGAGCTTGAACTGAGGTTTTCATTTAGGCAATGTCGAGTCGACATTGATGCAACCAAACTGCAACATTACTTCATTTGCTGTCCCTGGAGGTCTGGAACAGCCAAAAAGGTCAGCTTCTCATAACCGTAGACCACCAGGCTTGAGAAGATAAACTGAAAAAGTCTGAAAATATTCATCACAGAGACTTTGATACTCTGCTGTTTATTTGTTTTGTCAGTGTGTCAACCATGACAAGGTGAAAAGCTAATTTGCTGTAGATGGGGCCTGGAAAACTTCACTCAAAGAAATGAGTTGACCTGACCACCACTGTTTTCCACTGACATGGTGGCATGGAATGCAGTCAACACAAACCTGTTAAACTGGAGGGAATATTTGGGTTTTGAACTGCTCCCAATATCACACACGAGCTGGTATTTATGACTTAATGAGCGTTTGCCATCAAGGTGTTGACGGCTAGCCTACAGCAGCTACAGAGAACTAACCAGAATATTAAATCCATATCAGAAAAAAGGATTTATACTTGTGTAAAACCGGCCGCAAACCACAGCATAACCTGTGTGCTAAAATCCATATCAGTAGGTCACAACTGAGGATAATGGCATATAACAACTTTTTGTAAGACAAGTTGATCAAGGATTTATGGAAGCTTGTTTCTGCCACAGAATGAAAAATAAAAAGGGAATTGAGACTTTTTGTCTCACAATTGCGAGTTTACCTCTCGCATGTACATTACATCTGATATAAAGTCGCAATTACGAGTTATAAAGTCAGAATTGCGTTATATAAAGTCACAACTGTGTGTTATAAAGTCAGAATTGCGAAAAAAAACCCCTCAAAATTCTGACTTTTTTTTCTCAGAATTGCATGTTTATATGTCACAATTCTTTAGAACACTATAACATGCAATTGGGAGATATAAAGTCACAATTGCATGATATAAAGTCGCAATTACGTGTTATAAAGTCAGAATTGTGAGATATAAACATGCAATTCTGAGAAAAAAAAGTCAGTTTCTTTTACTTAGAACTGGACTTTATAACTCACCATTGCGAGTTGATCTCACAATTCTGAGAAAAGATGTCTGAATAGCGAGATATAAACTCGCAATTGCGTGTTATAAAGTCAGAATTGCTTCATATCAAGTCGCAATTGTAAGAAAAAAAAGTCACAATTATCTTTTCAAATGTTTTATTCTGTGGCGGAAACAAGCTTCCATACGGATTTATCAACTGCTCCTTCATTTTATTGGTTTGGTCCAGGGTTTGTGTAAAAAAAAAAAAAAAAAAAAAAAATTCAGCAATAATGTATTAGCTAATTAGCAACCTTCCTTGCATCACAGACTATATCGCCATCTGCAGGTGGACTGCCTTCGAAACAGAGTAGACTGGAGTGACTCAAGTCCAATGTTTTCCTCCATGTGGCACAGATCAGAAATGACCCATGATCGTGTAAGCAGTAAAAAAGCACATGGATTCAGATATTCTCAGATCGGTTTCAGGCCTCGTTTATGTGTGGAAATAAATCTGATATGAATCGGATACATGCATTTGTGTCTGCCATGTAAGCGGACAGATCGGATTTTCCCCTGTCAATGCGAGTCGTATGTCATTGAAAATGCGACGGTGGGCAATGATGTCATCTCAGGAGGACACCAACCGCGATCACATGACTCTTTTCAAAGGCACAATTGCAGCCTGAGCTTTTCTGGGTTAGTACAGCTACCTTTGGTTGTTTTGCCAAGTGTATAGTTTAAATATATAGTGTATAAAGTGTATAGTTTAAGCTGGTCATCAAAAAGATTGGATATAGTCAACAAATCGGAACTGGGCATCAAGACCTTCTGTGTTAATACAGCCTATGAAAATCGGCTATAATTTTGATTTTGTTACTTTCAACCTCTCTCTTTTTCATCTTATCAGTAGTTCATTTTGTTGTTTTTTTATTTACGAAAAAGTCAATAGCAGTTTTAGTGTATGAAAATAATAACCCTGCTTTTGACAGTTCCTTTTCCATATAAAACCGCTCCCTCATGTGTTAATCCTTTGTTTTTTCTACACTCAACAAACACATGCTGCTTTTAACTGCAATAATTACAATTAATGAAAACGACTTGTTTTTCAGCCAAAAGGGCCATGTTGATTTAAGACATTAAGACGTGTAACCGATCTCCTGCTGCTTTTACGGAGAAAGTCGTGTTCTTCACACTCCACACGCAGCTTCTTATTGCAACCACTGCAATCAAAAAGATATTGCTTTTCTTTATTTTATTCTATTTTTTTCTATTTTAATTAAAGCAAGGCAGATGTGATAGGCGCAGTCCCAGTTCACAAGAGGTCATAAGCACAATATTTAGAGATTAAAAGAAATATCTGGCAGCCATGTTTCGGCGCTGAACACATGGTTCCTGATGATTATTTCAGTTATTACTTAGTGTGTTCAGGCAAGGCGGCAAGTATGCCTTGCGGGAGACGGTATATATCGAGGCTGTGTCGCAATCTCTTCCCCCACCATTTGCACATGTAGGGGTTTTGATGCACGGCCATCGGAAAGATGATACTCGTAAACGTCAACACATGCAATGAAGACTTTACTAGTTTCAAACAGCTGCTGCCTCTCTCTCTGCTGCCCTTTCCCCCCTTCATCATACATTTACATGTTATTCTGGCCCTTGTCTTCAACTTCATTCTACAGCAGCCTCGTCATTTTAGTCTGGAAAAATTTGTAAAATTAAACTTTCACGTTGAGGAGATGCCTTGATATATGACTACAACGTGGCCTTAGTGTCTTATTGCTTTTATTAAATGGTTACCGGCTTACCGCATAATAAACAATAATAGCAAATAACTATATCGTGTTATTAAACGTTTTGCGTAAACAGGTATTCGGTTTTCTACACTGTAAAAAACAAGATGCTGCCCTATCTTTTTTAAGTACAATCAACTTGGACATTTAAGTCCTTGCAACCTAAATTAAATTAAACTGACTTAAAAAATGAGTTGAATCTTGTATAACGTTGATAATTGCTTAACTTATTTTTGATGAGTTAAAGCAATGCAAAAACATATGTTGTCGTAACTGTTTGATCTTAAAGTGAGTGACAGCATCTGCCACTGCTGTAAAATGACTCCTTTATATATAGTGGATGATTAAGTGAAATAGGACCAGCGGTCCATGTTTTCATGACTTTAAAGCTCTGGATAGAGGTGAAGTGTAGGTTACAAAAGCATGTTTAGCCCTCTTAGGACACATGATGACATGAGCCTGGCTAGAAGACGGCATGTGTTGACTCTACCAGCACAGTATCGCACCAATCCCTTAAAGGTTTAAGATGTTTGTAATTTACAGAGAAATGATAGTCAAAAGTATTTACTGTACTAGCAGTTACATTTAATAGAATATGCAGTGATAACAATTGTTTGTTTCTAGTCTTATACCATTTCATATTGGGTCAGTGACACACATCCAATGCATTTGGGTTGATGTCCAAAAAAAAAGAAACATCTGTCTCACTTTTACCCCTTAAAAAAATAAAGATGTTTCTCACTTACTGAGAAATTATAGTCAGGAATCTCTGCTATACTAGAAGACAAGTTCAAATAACAACTGCAAAAGGGATTTTCTCACAGCAATACCATAAAAGAACCATTCTGGCTTTCCCAGAGAACCTTTCAGTGAAGCGTATGCCTTTGCATATCGGATCAATGACAAATCAGGATGTCCAAGATGATGAAAAGAAAAACCTTTTGTGCCTGTGCCCAGTTCTAACCTTTTGACAATCTGAACAAACCTTTCCATGGAAAAAAATGTCATATTTTAAATAGTCTTTTTTTTTCGTCTTTTTTTACTTTGAGTCCCACAAAAATATTTTATTTTTTATATTATTTATCCAACTTCATAATCAAAGTATAGTTTACTTATTATTTATTTTTTTATTGTTTGTATGCAAGTGTTTTTTTTTTTGGGGGGGGGGGGGGGGGGGGGGGTTAATGGTGAACCTGATTTTAGTAAAACATGTTCCTGGATCATCATCTTTGTTGATCCTGGAACAACTTTCCAATCAACCAATCAGATTTGAGGATTACTGTTTAGGCTTACAGACAGCGTCCGGTAATTCTACATCATCTATCTATTTATCATTTCCCTCTGATTTTAGGGATAAGGGATGGCTACGTTTAGGTTTAGAGGTAGGGACTTAGGACTAAACATTCAGACAAGAATGTTGTTCCAGGATCAACAAAATAAGTTGATCCAGGAACATGTCTAAATCAGGCAAAATCAAGATGACCTTATTAAATCTAGGCCTACACAAACAGTTTTCACATCATTCACATCAAGTGCATTTAGGAGGTGGACAAAGACCAAAGCAGGAGCTGCAGGAATCCAGCGCTGGAGACATGACTGGACTGCTCTGCCGGTCGTGTCGAGGCACAGCTACAGAGAGGAGATGTAATAGCCATCTTTGAAGTGGCTCTCGAGGGCTCGCTCCTTCCGCCTAACCCTGGCACAGGTATGCTTTAATCTCTACTGCCTCACGCCACCTCATCATCAAAAGCATGACATGCTATCCCCATTTCAATAACTGCTTTTACTGTATACAGTCTGCCTAGTACTAAAGTGAGAAAACACCATCTGCAGAAGCTAAAAAGTTAATTGGAAACCTAAGTCACAAGTGTGCTCAGCACTTTCCAGTTTCGAAAAAACATTAAGGTGTGTCAGAAGTTGACAATGATGATGATGATGATGATGAATTGGATGATGATGATGACTTCAATCTCTGAGTCAGACCTACCACATTAGTAAGAAACCTTTGGGGCGAGTTCACTGTGAACAGCAAGGAAACTTCTGGGAATTTTATTTGACAAATGCAAAAATTCCTGCCGAGGAGCATAAGAATATTTTTAAAGACGAAAGGAAAAGGGGGAAAGTGGGTGAGACAAATGCATAGATTAAGAGGCTGTTTGGGAGAACTTGATACAGTCTCCATGGTGAGAAACCTCAAGCCCTTTTCGGGTGAAACAAAGTGTGGAGGTCGGAACCATGCTTCAATTCATCACTCACTCCAAGTTGACGTAATGGCATATCAGAGAGACCAAGGGACCCAAAACAACAGTATTAAACGCGGCTCAGAAATTGTTTCCTGCGAACAGTTCCCACCTCACACACAAAGGACAGTAAAGTGATAAGCTAACGCTCTAGTTCGTGCCGCTTTGTTTGTTGATAAGGCCGGTGCTAGTGTTATTTGAGTGTTCATTAGAGATATTCTATGTCTTTCTCACCCCCTTGATGACAGCGACCCATTTATCAGCACTACTGGAACAATTTGAGCATTGTTTGGCACGTTTCCTGTTTTTTGTCTCCATTGCACGGTCGCTCACTTACTCAAACTCTTTTCTGTAGGTCAGGGGCCAAAGCTTCTCAAAGTGTCTTTACACTAGCTTCAGAGGAGACCACCCTGGAGAGGAAGGAGGGATTGAAGTAAAGCTTCACAAAATAACATGCGATAAGGCAAAAATCATAGTTGCCCTTTAAAAGACAGAATGAGGATCGGGGTTCCTCTTTGTTCAATGGAACACCAGGCCTTAGAGACGCTGAGTGCACAATGAGCTTTCAGTACAGCACATCGCTCTTGCTTCATGCAAGCGGTTTGAATTTGATTGCTTTACATAACTTTTTTTTTTTTTAGCAAATTTCTATCAAATCATGAACAAGGTTAAAGTTAAACTTCATGAGCTATGTTTATTTTAATTATTTATTTTTTACATTTTAGTGTCTTTTTTTAATCTTCTCTCAACTAATGACCAATATTTTTTTTTGTCAGTTTTATTACATTATATTATTACATTATCACATTTTATTTTTTAACTCCTCTTACTACATGACAAAGGTGTAATTATAATAGTATTTTTTTATTTTATTTATTTTTATTACTAAATTTTTTTTACTTCTCTCACTTCATGACCAAGGTTTATTGAATTAAATTTATCAATTTATAACATTTAATTTTAATTATTTTCTATCACATTCATTTTATTTGCTTTTTTAACTTCTAATACTTCATGACCAAGGTGTGTTTTAATATTTATTTTTATTTTATTTTTTATTAACTTTTAAAAAACTTTTCTCACTTGATAACCAAGGTCTACTATTTTATTGTAATTGTATTTTATTTATTACAACCAATGGTTATTTAATTTAAAAAAAATACTTCATAAAAAAAAAACATTAAAGGCATGCTATGTAGAAATTGTGTTTTTGTCAAACAGCGACCCCTGGAGTCCTGTGGAATACTTGCACTGTCGTAAATAGCCGTAACCCCCCACCCCCACCCCCACCGAATAGAAAGCATAGAAGCATAGCTAGAAGCATCGGTCATGCAACAGGAATAAATAGACTCCGAAGATATTGACCAGGTAATGTTTCAAGATGTCATACAAATATTAGGCTACTGCATAGTCTACTGAACTACTGATGATGGTAATAGGATAATAATAACTATATGTCAAGTGTTAGACTACTTTATAATAATAAAGCAGCCTACCGCGTTTGCTGGCTTATAACGTTTTTACATGATTGCTGCTAAATCACATGTAAATAGCCTATAGTAGTCCTACTGTATAATTTCATTTGTTTTTTGATTGTAACGTAAACATTACAAAATGCCAGATGACATCAATATAAGTTAAATGTACGTCGCATTATTTCATAACATTGGCCGTTATGATGTCATTAGACACGATTATTCCAATTTATCATAATAGTCTGCAAATTGTGCTCGTTCAAGTAAAGTTACAGTCGGGAAGTGCACTGTTAGTCAGCTAAAGTTTGAATAAGCACAGTACACACGCCACAAGAAATCAGAACCAGACAAAGGACTGACGTTACGTATACAACACCTGAGTTCAGCTGGCAAACTAGCTCGTGTGGCAAGCCAGGCAATAAAACACAACGAAAAAAAACTTAAGAGAAACGAGTGTTTGTCAGCAAGTCTGCTAACAGCTCTGGTAATTCGAAAGCTAGCTAGATGTGGAAATTATTGGACTGGTCTAATTATCAACAATGGATGAATGAACAGCATTGTAAAAAAAAATGACATACTACAAGCAAGCCCAACAACATACAACATAGAACGCAAAACAAGTTTACAAATAAGAGATTTACTTACTAGTCCATCAACAAGATCGCCAGGTCAGCATCACCCAGTGCTGCTTTTTAGCACGTGCCAACGAGTGAAAGCCCGACCGAGTGGGACTCTTGTCCGGTTCCTCACGTGGTCAAGACTCTTTTCCTTTTCCTAGTCTCTTCTGACCGCGTTTTCTTTGCTTTTTTCCATCGTCGAGTATCACGTCTAAAATGCGCGCAAGTGTCTTCGTGCTTTATGTTGTTGTTGATGTGTGTGACGTTGTTGCCGTAAAGCATGTCGTAATTCTCGCGAGATTTGTCGGGGGCGCTCCTCTCAAACTTGCATTGCTGGTTTTTCCATCTACGTTTTTTTATATTATTGTATTACTTTATATAATTTAAAAATAAAACGGTGACGTCATGCACATGTGTATTACATGTTCAGTCTATAGGTGTGTAATGTTTCTTTACAAAGTGACATCACCAACTACTGGCCTGGCATGAATAATACAGCGTTTTTAGTCATTTTCGCTGATCTGTGTGAATGGGTATCGTTTTGTACATGTTGTCGTCTGTAGAACGTTGTCGGCTGTACGTGAAAAACGCAAAAGAAAAATGTTTTTTTTACCGTTTTTAGTACATCGTTGTCGTGTAAACGTACCCTTAGGCTTGTGTTCCCGCAAAATCACTGCAGCACTAATATTTGATAACTTGCCTGTGTATCAGTGTACCATTCTGCTATTTAGTTAATAATAAGAATTTAACAGTGAATTTTTAAAAGGCACTATTTATACTACAAAATGCCGTAGAATAGAGCAGAAGCATGCGAAATGGTGCGCACCTTCAGATCTGAGATTTATTCGCAAAGCTCTATGAGAGTAGGCATTTGATGGTGAGAGAAGTTACATTTACCACAATCTATGATAAGCACTCTCTTCACTCAAACAGAGGATATAAATGATCTTTGTCTGGTGGTCCCTGTCGTCTCCAGACTGTTTGACCTCTTTCTCTTCCTAACTACTTCCATCCAGTCCCACCCACTAAGCTACTACAACTCCTCAATATCTGTCTTTCTCTCTGTCTTTCAGCATTTTCTGCTCCATTCATACTCTCGTCCTCCTCTAAGACTGGCAGACCTAATCCTCCCCTTCATCACCCTCCAACATTAAATGCTGACATGTTTGGGTAAACATTACACAGTCCTGTGAATCCTGAGCCACTGGTGGAAAGCCACAAGACAAACAGGCCGTCCTCAGGTGCTGCTGTCCTCTTCAAAGCTCTGGATCTCATTCAACAGCTCTCTGTCGTTAACACTGCTGCTCTAGTCCTGCTGTTCTTCGGTTAAACCCACACATGCACCCAAAAGAGAAAAGTAGGCCCTCCAGACATATCCGTCTCTCTCTCTCACGCTCTCTTGCTTTTTCTCCTTATATGCAGGTTGTGGCTTTATCTTCTTATGTACTCTCTTCTTCTTCTTCCTAAACTTTTCTGAAACAAAAATCATTTACTCACCCCCATGTCAAGCCAAACTTGTATGACTAACTTTCTTATGTGAAAAAAAAGGTATTTTCCAAAAAGCAACAGATCATAGTGATGTAGGAGCTGGCTGTTGTATGGAGCTGGCTGTTTTTTTATCACATAAATTAAAACAAGGGAATTAATTAGTACAATGTGGCCACGATTTAACTAAAAAAAGGGAACAAATTAATAAAACATTGCCACAATTGAACTAAAATGAGTGAACAAATGAGTACAACCTAGCCATGATTTAATAAATCATGCAAATTCTCAATAAACACAATATCTATTATTTCTGGCTCTGTATAATGTTAAGCTCCAAGAATAAAATAAAAATAAAAAACACACCAAAGCACCATAAAAGTAATCCAAATATGAACTATTATTTCTAATGCATGGTTCATAGAAAATAATTAGCGTCATGAGTTACTCAATGACTCAACTCAACTCAGTGACTCAACTCAGCGACTCAACTTAACTCAGTAACTCAACTCAATGACTCGAATCAACTCAGTGGCTCATCTCAGTGAATCAACTCAGTGACTCAAAACTCAGTGGCTCAACTCAGTTACTCAACTCAATGGCTCAACTCAACTCAGTTGCTCAACTCAGTGAATCAACTCAGTGACTCAACTCAGTGACTCAACTCAACTCAGTTGCTCAACTCAACTCAATGAATCAACTCAGTGACTCAACTCAGTGACTCAACTCAATGACTCAACTCAGTGATTCAATGACTCAACTCAACTCACTGACTCAACTCTTTTTTTGTGTGTGGCTTCAGTATCAGGGTAAAAGTGTATCAAAACTCGAGAGCTTATAGAATTGAATTTGAGAACTTGTACCATTAATATTTGTATTTGTAAGTTGAAATTTAAACTCTCAGCTCTAATGTGAATAGCTGAATGTTTTGATTTGTATATACACAGACAATAATGTGAAGTGCCTGTTTTTAAATTTTGGAGCTTAACCGATGTGGCAACTATGAATGATTAAACAGAGCTACATGAAGTACCTTTTGTCTTCAACAAATAACAGCATATGGGTTGGGAATGACATGAGCTTGAGTAAATGACAACATTTTCAGTTTTGCTTGAATTATTCCTTTAAATCTTTAAACGTCCCTCCGTTCAAAAGTCACTGTGTTCCCACACAAGTCTTGACGCGCTCCCATCATTAACAGCTAATTTATACAGGAAGATATTAATGTGAACAGGAACGATCTTGAGTGCTTGCTTAAATTGCTTTGAACATTTAAAGGTGTATTTTGAAATAGGTGCCAAGATGTATTTGAAAAGGAAATGTTTGAAGAGTGATCCAAAAAGAAAAACTCTTGACATGTCAATTATGCAATCGTCTGAGGCGAACTGAACAATGAAATGGGATATGATACCCCAACTTGAATGAACGAAAACTGTGGAAAACTGAGAGAGGAATTTGGTGAAAAGAAAAGAACAACAATATTTGCCCTTCCTCAAGCCATGAAAAGGCAGTCTGGCTTAGCATTCTCCTCACACAGATTCACAATGACACAGGAAGGAGGAAACAATACTCACTTCCCCTCCTTCTGTTTTCCTAGAGACATGTTTTTCTTTTACATACTGTCAAGCTTCCTGAGCTCCATATTCTGTCTTTTGTTGCTCTGAGTGGCCTCCCTTTCACTCATGCACAATGAACAAGAGGACACTCTTTTACCTGAGCAAAAAACACAAGACAGGGAGGAAGAAAATGAGGACAGAAAGAATGAGGGAGGGAAAGACGCATTCTCATTGGACATCCTTTATTTTCTGTATTCCACAAATGCTTAATGGTTTAAAAAGAAGCAGAGAGAGAGAGAGAGAGTGTCAGATGTCTGGGTGGCTAAATTGGATGTTTAGTCTGTGGATGCGTCATGGGAGCTGCGCTTTATACTTCTCTTTCCCTAAGGGCATTGATAGGATGTCATCATTTGATTTAACACACACACACACACACACACACACACTGATAGGGCTCAGAATTCCTGTTCGGAATCATAATCTTCATTGATGCCTTGCTTTTTGTGCACTTCTATAAAGCAACAACAGAAAATTGAATTCAGAGAAATTCAAATGTGATACAAACACCAGCATCAGAGGGTAAGCCTACACAACACGCGTTTTTGCACAGAAGGCTCTCTATATCCCAGAATTCCCTCTACCTCCCACACGGACACAGGCAGAACAGACATTGTTCTGTTCCGTCTGCCCCTTTTTGCATATAGACAAAAGATGACGTGGTTTGGACTAGAGGCATGAGTCAAAGGTCACACCTCTGGATAATACTCAAAGGAAGTAGACTGATAGACCTACTTCCTCTATACAGCCTCAGAAACAGTCACAAAAAGCCTGTTCACGCTATATAATATCCGGCAGCCTTTGACTCACAAGCATGGCAGTGGCTTTGTGGCTTTTGTTTGAAGTGTCCAGCCACAAGTCCACCACATTATCATGTCGATATTGTGTCTAACTGCATTTTGTTATTAGCAATTGTTATTGGTTTAGGGTGTAGGCTTTCTATTGTAATAACCCAAGATTTTAATATGATCCAATTGAATGTTTTTGCCTCTTCATGGGATCATTCTGTGATACTTTTGCATCTTTTTTAAAGCTTGGCTCTGGTTGCAATTCACTGCCATTATATGGCCGAGCATGAGTGAGACATTTTTTTTTTTATTATTATCCTTTTGTGGTCCGAATATGAGGGCATACTGCATTAGGACATCACCAGGGTGGGTAAATGATGACTTCATTTTCATTTTTTTGGGTGAACTAACTCTTTAAGTACATTAAAAATCAAGTACTTCTGTGCTTTTACTCAAGTAACATTGAAAATCATATTTTATTAAGGTATCTGTACTTTTATTCAAGTACTTTGCGTCCACCGCTGTTGAAGGCTGGTAAATGCAAAGGCATTGGATCGATGGAGGGAAGGCTTGCAGTTATTCTCAGAAACTGATGAAAATACCTGGATTACTTGCAGAATTCCTTCACTGATTCTTTCAAGAACTCTTAAAGATCATCTTACCCACAAAACAAAGTCTTTGGAATCTAAGATGACAGTTTAAGCGTCTCATCTGCTATTTAATGTGCGATTCTTACTGATTTGTAATTCGGTAAGAAAGATCTTCTGGACTCTGTCTGAACCGCTTGCCAGTTGCACTGTTGCCTTATTGCGGCTCCCAGAAAGGAGACAATGTGTGTGACACCTAAGCCTCCGCCAGTGTTCTCCATGAGGACTCTATTTAAAGTGCCCGTGTCCTTCAAACAATCTCGATATCGGTTTCTCTCCCTCATTTTTCTTCTGTCTACAAGAGCATGGAGATGACACTGCCTCTCTTAAGGGAATAGTTCACCAAAAAATTAACAAATTGTCCATTACTCACCCTTATGTAGGTAGCTTATTTTTGTCTGCAGAACACAATACAGTATAGTATAAGTATAACTGAATAAAATAAATAAAAAAATTGAAAAAGAACCATAAGAGTGTATACAACAAAAAAAGTGCATTATATTTAAAGTCTTCTGAACTCATATCTGTTGTATTTGTGTGAGAACAGACAACGTATTTAAGTTGTTATTTACACACACACACACACACAAGGTACGTTTATGAGAGAAGTAGCGATGTCAGATTTATGAATTAATCCTTCCATGAGCTTCTCAATACATTAGTTGATCTGATTCACAAAACTGGTTGGAATGATTCATTCCTAAATCAAACCGATGAGATTCTCGAGCCACAGGAGGGAAAGATTTTCAGTAAATAATGAATTTCACACAAAGTTGTTCTATGAAAACCAGAAGCCTTGAAAAAAATGTACAAGCTGTTTGAACCACTTCTGTGATACTTTTTTGAATCGTTATGCTTTTAACCAATGAATCACGCAAAAGTGTACAGAAATAATTTACTGTTGATCGGCACTCGCTGTGTCAAACATCCCGTCTTTTTACACAATCCAAAAAACTCCCACACTGGTGAGAATGTTTTTCAAGCGTGGGTATAGAGTGTCTTGCTTTCACCTGTCATCTCAAAATTTTGTGTACCTTTTTTTTTTAAGATCACTGTCATCGTCAATATCAGCATATTGTGACGCCGCTAGTGATTGCATAGAAAAACTAGCACAGTCTTCATGCTTCCATGAAAGAAAGTCATGCAGATTTGGAACGACACACTGTATGAGTGAGTATTTTTGGGTGGACAAACCCTTTAATAAAGACATTTCGAGTGTCTTATACCCATCAATGTGCTCCATCCCAGGACCCCTGGACCCAGCCCCTCCCCGTCCTCCACCAAAAAAGCATTCCTCCACGTCTCCCACTGCCTTTGTTGGCTCTTAAGTGTCGCTGTGTTCTCGCGCTTTTCTTCCCGCTCTCCGTTGTCTCGTCACAGCGCTCTCCTTTTCTCTGCCTTGTAATCCTTCCTTCCATAGAGTGGCATTAGCACAGGGACTCTTATCGTCTTTGATGCTACTGCAGGGATTTGGGCAAGCATTAAGTGTCATTAACGCCGGGACTATTTATCACCTGCCTGCCAGCGGATCTGGCTGCTGCTGGATGAGAGCTTTGAGGAGGCTTTACTCACCACACTTGGCCAAAGATCTGAGCCCTGGATGGGTGGGAGGGGAGTTTACGGAGAGCTGGGCCCGCGGTACGTGCTGACTGTGGCTTGCCACGTCATGCTAAAGCACGCTGACGGAGTCTTCTTTTGGGTTCGAGATGCACCGTATTCAGACAATTGATCTTAGAGAGTTGAGGAAATACATTGAGAGCTAGGTAATGGTGTGATGGTAGTATACACAGTATAGTATACACAGTCAAAAGTTTTGGATCTGTTAGATTTTTATTGTTTTAAAAAAAGTATCTTCTGCTCACCAAGGCTGCATTTATGTGATTAAAAATACCAACAACAAAAAAACTACAGTAATATTGTTAAATATTATGACAATTTAAAATTACAGTTTTTTTTTATTTTAATATATTATGTAAATTATTCCTGCGATCAAAGCTGCATTTTCAGCATCATTACTCCAGTCTTCAGTGTCACATGATCCTTCAGAAATCCTTCTGATATGCGGAAAAACATTCACTATTATCAATGTTGAAAACAGTTGTGTACATTTTTTTTCAGGATTCTTTGATGAGTAGAAAGTTTAAAAAAAACAGCATTTATTTGAAATATAATCTTTTGTAACATAAATGTCTTTACTGTAACTTTTGATCAATTTAATTCATCCTTGAAGAATAAAAGTATTGATTTATTTTATTTCTTTCCCCTCAAAAATAAAATAAAAAATTCTTACTGAAACAAAACCTTTGAACGGTAGTGTTTAATGTTACAAAAGCTTTTTCTAACTTCCTGTTAATCAAACAATCCTGAAATAAAAATATAAAGAACTGTTTTCAACATTGATAATAATGAGAAATGTTTCTTGTGCATCAAATTATGTGACACTGAAGACTGGAGCAATGATGCTGAAAATTCAGCTTTGATCACAGGAATAAATTACATTTTACAATATATTGACATTAAACAGCTGTTTTAAATTGTAATAATATTTCACTATATTACTGTTTTTTTTTATCAAATAAATGCAGCCTTGGTGAGCAGAAGAGACTTCTTTTAAAAACAATAAAAATCTTACCGATCTAAAACTTTTGACTGGTAGTGTAGCTGTTAAAACCAGGCAGGATACTTAAAATTCAACCTCAAACGAAAATGTGTGCTGAATTGTTGGTGGAAGTTCTACAATATCAAGTCTTGTGAAACTTTGAAGAAGTAGTTCTCCTTAAACACTCACTCCCATGTCATCTCAAACTCGTATGCTGTTGTTTTTTAATGAAACGCAAAAGGATAACTTGAATGAATGTTCATTTCTGGAAGAAGAGTCAATTTAAAAAGAAGAAGTTTTGAGACGCTTTATATTATAATGTCCATATTACACATATTCTCATTGAAGGTTTTAAAGGAGTTCCTGTACACATCATGTCAGCAACTCCAGCTCTCATCTTCCTGTTAATCCTTCAGTTCTAACGAGGCTCACTTTGCCAAACATGATTGGTTTGAGGACAGTCTGCCCTGGTCTAGGACTGAACACAATGCACCCTTTGTGGCTGGAGAGAATGGGGGTCGATGACAGGACAGGGGTCCGGCAGATTTCCATGCCGCAGGAGGAATCTCTGCAATGTGAGCGTGCACATCCTACCCTGTGGGAGTGATCGCAAAACATGCACGCAATTGCGCGGTGCTATTTGGATGAACTTGAAATCCATATAGTCTGCAAATCACATGAGAAAACTAGGTGTTTTTGTTTAAACATATACAGACAAACTTAGATAAATAGGCCTTTTCCAAAGTGACCCCTGCAAGTACAGACTGGACGACTTCCTTCCTTCCCATCATCACCTTGTATCAACTCCACAATCTCAAACCGTGAGTGCAAACATTGACACTGACACCTTAGCTCTCTTTATTCCTTTGACAGGAACAAGAAATATCTCTGTGACTGAGCAGCTTACTCTCTTCTTTGTCTCTCTCCCCCCGCCCTTACTACAGCTATTGTTGGTGTAATAACCCTGACATCTAGCATCTGTCCTAGGGCAATGCACATCTTAAAGGTGGGGCGAATGAAACCTCATGCCTGCCACCTCCTTCCTCAGGAATATAACTGTGCCTTTGTCTTCAGCGGAAGCTACATTGTTTGTTCACAACGCCACTGCATCTTTAGCTCCTGAGGGACTTTCATTGAGTGACTGCACCTAGGGTCACTCAACAAACTGCCTGTAAATAATGCGCTGGGTAACGTTCAAATGTGTTTCATTGAATTGTTTAGATTCAACTGTTTTCAAGTCAATCAACATGACAACACAAGATTACACTAATTTTGGGACATACGTGTTTTGTTCGTCATTAGAACGGCCGCATCTGAGGCAGTAAGTGTATCACATTACGTTTTCATCAAAATACAGCTTGGACTAGTCTTAAATGTTAGTCATCTCAATCTTTTCATCAAGAATGCCCCTGACTTTTATAAAATGAGTCAGTTACATAAAATGTGTAAGACTGCGATTACCCTTTGGTTAAATACTAATTGGTCAAACATCTTAAAACTGTCTTAACATAGTGGCTATGGTTTATGCAACTGGCCCCAGGTTATAACAGGTTAATTCAGGTATTTAGTCCAAGAACAAAACAAGTGGCATGTCTAAACAATAGGCAATTACCAGAAAAACGTCCGTTTTTATCGTCAGTATTGGCACATGATCATTATTCTGTCCTCTATTATTGCTATTAAATGATTGTTTTTGGCCATCTGTACAACCCTCCACAGTTATTTGGCTATTTAATTTGTCAGAAAGGAATGTGGATTGTCGAACTCAATAAGAATGCAGAAGGAAGTTATTAAATTCTCTACTCCATTGTTACTGTCAAAACCATGTTTTTCTATCCGCCTAAGAAACGTGGAAGAAGCCACTGATGAACTGTGCAGTCACCATAACGTCCTGGGATGAAGGCCATCTACTAATCCAGAGGTTATGAACCAACACTAATGTTGTCATTCCTAATTGAGTAATGAAATTCATAGGCAGCACACAGACAGAGGCGGATTCTCTTAAAGTTATGCTGAGATAAATCATGCATAACGAGAAACGTGTTGTGTTGAGAAGGCAAACACAGTTTTCCAGAGGATTCTTATAATAGTGTTGCTGGGATGTTTTGGATTTAGATACACAACTGCTCAAAAGTTTGGGATCTGTATGATTTATTTATATTTTAAAATGTAATTTATTCCTGTGATCAAAGCTGAATTTTCAGCATCATCACTCCAGTCTTCAGTGTCACATGAATCTTCAGAAATCATTATAATGTGCTTATTTGGTATTAAACATTTCCTGTTATTATCATTGTTGAAAATTGCTGCTTGCAGCTTAAATTTCAGGACTCTTTGATAAAAAGAAATGTAGAAAGAACAGCATTCATTTAAAATATAGTATTATACATATATTTACTGTCATCTTTAATCAGTTGAATCAATTTCTGTAAAACAATGAAAAATTAAATAAGTAAATCTTATAGTGATTCCAAACCCCCATGTACTCAGTGGATACTGTAACATCTAGTGCCACCAAAATAAGTTCTAATAGAGACTTTCTGGTCATCTGAACTCTGCGGGCTCCTCAATGTACTGGCCCTTGAGTAATTACAGACATCTATCTTTCACCCAGTGCTGTTCTCAAACAACTTTGTCCTGGCCTGCAGCCAAACACACACTGAGCCGGCAGCAATGTGAGCAACATCAAACCGCGCCCTGTCCTCCTCAACAGACTCCCTCCCTGTCAACACATTTCCTTTGAGTCTTCAAAGAGAGAATCGGTGACTTTCTGAATGTACCTGCTTCTCACCGCACAGTAGTGCACTATGTCCATTCAGTGTTTTGAAACTAAAGACTTTACTCATGCACAGATATTCAAAAAAAAACAGTGGAATAAAAATGAAGAGTCCACATAAAATAATTATCATTAAAACTTGTCAAATGAAAAATTACATTTAGAGGATTGGATTATATGGGACAAGACTGGGACAAATGCTTAAATATACACTCTGGTAATGGTTATTTCATGTTTATTTGAGACTAGCGTGTTTAACTTGCTCTTAAAAAAGTTATATCCAGCCTTTCAACTTTAATTAGAATATAAAGTAAATAAAAACAATATTATTTATAAAATATGCACATCAATGAAATGACCATATTTAAATATATTCATTTATTCAAAAACACATCAAAAACGCAATTCAAACACAAAAGGACTTAAAACACCCCTCTTCTACAATCAGTATGTTTTTAATCTCTGAATTAAAACTTATTTAGGGTAGATATTTTTTTGAGGGGCATAAAGTCAAAAATGTGATACAAGTGTCCTGATATCATAATGAAGAAAAAGATGACATTTAATGTCCCACACAACCTCTGTAAAAAAAATCACAAGGGGGTATACTAATGTATTTTATGTCACAGAATAAAATGTGAAAATGTCTTGAGCTTGTGTTAGCTCTATATAGAGCTTAATTGTAGAGAACCCGGACGTAACATGCAAAACAATTAACATTAGCTTTGCTTTTCATAGGTGAGTGTTATCTTCAAAGGGCTAATTAACAGGTTAGTCTTTGCATCTACATGTTTAGTTTTTATCCATCATGCATTGTGGATTTTACAGCCTCAAGCCAACACCCAAACCAACACCCACCCCTTCCTGGTAAGATGGGGGGCGGGGGGCTCCAGGTCTGCGAGGAGTTTGAGAGGGAGCAGTCTGGAGCCAACAGCCTGATGCTGGGGCTGATAGTGGACTTGTCCCGTCGTCTGGCTTCAGCGTGGCTCCTCTCTCCTCAGCTGCCCGCCTCTGAACACACTCCTGTTTACAGTGCGGCTTGACCTGGGTCAGGACCGATAACCATCGCTCCACTGACATAATGGGCAATCCGCATGGAAACCATTTTTGTCTTATGGAGAGGAATGCAATACGGATAAGGGGGAAGCTAAGAGGAAGAGATTAAAGTTTCGAGGAAGTCTTTGAGAGAAGTGAGACTGCGTAGGGCCAAGACACACACGAACATTTCCGACTTTGCCACTTGATATGAATGTGTTTCCAATAGCACTGATTTGCTATCCTCTCAGGGACCATACACTTACTTTATGTCAATAATTGTCTCATTTGTGTCAATTTTTTATTTCTGTTTTTATTTCTTTTCGAAGAAACATCTGAGATGAAGAAGAAACGCAACTGAGAACCCTACCATGGGCCAGATTTACTAAAAGTTTGCGCCAGCGCTTTTGGCATTAAAAAAAACTACTGTCAGGATTTACTAAAAGACACGCAGTGAGAAATTAGCGTTGAAAAGGCATGGACATTATTTTTGAGGCTGACCTTGTTGAATATGCATTCGTAGGAGTTTCCCTTTCAGATGCAACATTTATAGGCGGAGAGTATTTAAAAGGTTTGCGCTAGTCAATTAATTGGTATTTGCACCATTATTTAACGCCCCAAAAAAGAATGTCTTAAAATAGATGATAATTTGCCCTGTTTCAGCACATAAAATTATATAGCATAATAGTGAAGTGCCCATGAAATCAACATATTGGGTATGAGACCCAAAATGTTGATTTCAGTCAATATGTTGATTTCAGATTTCAGGGTTTGGCTTCAATTTATACAGCTGTAAATATAAAAGTGTGAGACAGAGAGAATGAAGCATAAAGAGTGATTGAGAAGGAGACAAAGGAGAAACAAATAGATGGGCTAAATATAGACAGAAAGTGAGGGACCAAGATGCGGGCGGCAGAACAGGGTCCCTCCTGCATGTGGTCTCACCCTCTGGTTACATGAGTCTGGGTGGTCCACACACAGAGACACACACACACACACATAGGCCCTCAATTTCCCTCAGCTCTTAATTCGCTTGTCGTGGTTTTCTCCACAGGCCAGACTCTGGTTAGCCATCACCACTGCAATGCGTCACATAATGACAGCAATTTGCGGTCGCGAAGGGAGAAAACGAGAAAAGAAGACAGAAAGACATAAGCGTCTTATTCCCTTTGTGGAAGATAGAGCCACGAATATCTGAGAGTAAAGGCATGAGTCAATCAAGTGGATGAGGAGTAGAGGAAAAATATATGGAAGAACAGACAGACCCCTGATCTGTGGCTGTGTTTCACTTTTTGCACATGGAATTCAATTATATCTATGAGATTGCATTTCAGGATGTGTGGATTCACATTCTGTCAAAACTGTCACAGAGAACAGTTTGATTTAAAACTACTAATTGAGATGAGGCTACTAGCCACAAAAGTTTTATGTCAGCATCATTCTCTATTTCGTTCAGCTCAATCGGGCCTCAAATGCCTCAGAACATGCTTGTCCATGTCATAACTTTCTGAGAAGACCAGAAACTGATATGCTGCAGGTCTTTTCACACAGCAAAATTCACTCTAGTCCATTTAGTCTCTAGAATAGGGCCCTAGAGTCCACTATCCTGTAGGGTTTAGGTCCAACCCAGATCAAACTCACCTACCTCTTATTGTCTAGCAGTCCTAAAGACTCTGATTAGCTTGTTCAGGTGTGTTTGGTTAGGGTTGTAGCTAGATTCTGCAGGACGGTGGACCTCCAAATTCAGAGTTGTCCACCCGTGCTCTAGAATGTCATTGGGAATAGCAATGTCGTTGTTTGAGATATATCTTCATTGACAACATTGTTTGAATGTTTGTAAATGCATGTGACCTTTTTATGATCTTGTACATGTAGAGAGAGAGAGGACACGGTAGAGACAGGAAGGGGGAACTGAAAGATGAATTCAGCCCACATTAATGCCATGGCTAGATAGGTGTGCTATAGGGACACATGCAGCATCTTTACATTCCTTTCTTTTGTGTAAAGTACCGGTAATGGACAATCTATTTAATCAATAATATAAAAATTTGCATGTATCTCTATCCCGCACTTTAGAATATCTCAAGCCTAGTTCTCCAAATGTGTGTTCATAACTTTTAAAGTCACGTTTCAGATATAGTCCAGAACTAATTTCAGTCTACATACTGTATGACTTTTGTGCTCCAAAGAGAGTTTAGTAAATCACACATGTTTTCATTTTTATGATGCATTCAACATGTTTCACTCGCCATTCATCTGGAACGCCCGATAAATCATTACAAGGCCGAATCTGTAGTTTTGTTCAGTCTTATACAAACAAAAATTCTTTACTTTGACATACAAGTTTACACTAAACCACTCTGACCAGCTTCTGGGAAAGACGCAGAGAGGTGGAGGTCGAATCTAAAGGAATCATGATGCCGACATATTCGTAAAAGCCAATCAATAATACTAAAAATAAGTCTTGGGTGCTTCAACAAATAATACTTGTAAAATTGTTTTAAAAAAAGTGATTGCATCTCATTTAAACTATAATATGCAAACTAAACAATTACTCCCTTCTTATATAGTGAAATAATCATTCAACCGCATTAAACAGCAAAAGAGGCAAAACATCTAACATCTCTCTACATGTTAAGACTATTTGCCATCTCTTGAAAACTTCACTCTCTAATCAAGTATCAAAGAGAACGTCTTTCAAAACCTTTTCAAAGCAGAAGTGCGCTATTTAATGTGTTGCCTAGAGAGATGATTATTGCAATAAATTTCCTGTTGTCCCCAGTGGCGAGCAGCTGAGGCAGCTGCAGGTCGGGCGGAGGAAACGCCCTCTCTTTCTATCCTCTTCACTGGCTGGAGTTCACCCTGTCCCTGGAGCTCCCGGTCCTGATCGCAACCTCCAAAAAAGATGCACAAGATGGTTTGCTGGACTTTGCAAGACATTGACATGCTGCTTACAGATAAAGATTGTTCAAAGTTTTTTCCATTGACATTTGCTTTTGTTTCCCTGCTGTGCATGAGTTGGGAAACCTAATCTGCATGTCAAAGCCAATGGAAGTCATTGAAACATAAATTTCAGATGGTGACCTCAACATCAGCTCTCATTTTTTTCATTTATTTTCATCAGATATGCTGGCAATGCATTTGCTTTTTCTTAAGTCTCAAAGCAGAACAACTGTCCACATTCAAAGTGGCAAATCATCTGCAATGCCTTATCGCCTATACCTTTGATGTTCGCCAGCAGTTTGGCAAGTGAGAATATGCAGTGGTTTTAGTAATAAAGGATTGTACCTGCACAGACCACAAGGTTCTTGGCTGGAATAGAGTTTCTTAATAGCATTATTGGAAACTGGTCACATCAGCTTTACCGGTTGGTCAGTTTGGAGATGCTACCTTCAACCAGATAGTACACTAGCATTCAATCTTGTTTAACTTTTCGGCACACATCCAAGCAGGCCTTTTCCATCCATCTGGGTAAGAATTCTGAGCTGTAATTTTAAGTTTATTACAAAAAATTACTTTGATTTCAATTATTTTTTTCCAGTTACTCTTAAAATGCAAGCTATGTTTTCTTTGGCCCAACGACCCAACAACCCAACGTAGCATCAAACAAAGTTGTAATGTTCAAAGATCTTATTTACAAGGTTGAGGATGTGTAGATTTCTCATAGTTCCAGGACAGCCACATTTAAGGGCTGGTTTGGGCACTAATAGATTTGTTTGGACTGTGCTTCTTTCAGAGAAGAGATCCCACTCCGGCACATCATGCACACCTCATGTCTCCCTTTTTAAGCAAGCGTTCGATCATCTTTTACTGCTCGACACAATGCCCTGAATAAACTCGATCATCCTTTAGAAATGTCCTATCTTGAGTCGCACCAAAAATAACTAAAAAAGTGTCATTCCAACTTGCCTTTTTGGCTCATTACAAAATGTTTCCACATACTGCACAAATCTTACTATGATATTGAGAGGGAAGCAGGTCATGTGATTCCCCTTTCCTAGTTTAGTGAGGAAACCTTCTCATATAAGCCGGATACATAGATAGTAACCAGGATTCAGCCAGCAATCTTTCCTGATGCAAGGCACAGCCCTAAATAGTTCAGATAAGGAAACATCTCAGTTTAAAATTCCTGATTTGAGCCTGCCTTTGTCTGGCTATAGATATCCTTCCTGGTCCACATATTGCAATCTGGGATGAGTTGTATATTCTCAATGCAGCAAATGTAAGCAAACTCATTAAAAAAGCATTAGGGGCTGGCTGTGTAAGCTGTAAGCTGTATGCATGTAAAGTAATCAATTTGGAAACTCAGAAGGTTTAATTTGCCCCTTCATTTGAGTAGACGGCTTCTCCCATATGCGGATCCCAAGCATCTCTAGATGGGAAGTTTCCTCTATGGTTAAGATCACGAATCTGAAATCTGAGCTTCTGTATAAACCATTTCCACTTAACGATCAGTATTCTGGGTCTCTTCTTTCCCAGCCTTTGTCCTCCCTTAAGGTTTCCAGTGGTGTTGAGGGGGTGAGAACATGTCACCTCAAAAGCAAAGTTTATAGCTTCTGTCAGATCCAAAGAGCCGATGGTGAAATGTGGCTAAGGACTTAACCACAGGTTAAGAGACCCCCACACAGACCCTTACAGAGGTCTACGATGGATTGTCAAGTTTGCCCAGGGGCTGATTTATGAACCTCTGCCACTGAAAAGGACAGAATCCACACTTAACCACTCATTCGCTAGTTATTCCCTCAACAGAACCCACAGAAGAAAAAAAAATCTTAGAAGTTGCTCTTTCATAGTTTAGGAGAATTCTCACTTAGGTTCACTTAAGAATCAACTTTGTCACAGATATTCTTCCTAATGTGCCCGTAGAGACAAATGAGGCCATTTTTTAAAGTCACATGAAACAGTAATATTAGTGCATAGTTTGAGACTCTTCTGAAATTGTATGTGCATGCATACATCGCAAAAAAACTAGGAGTTTAAAACTAGTCTAGGAGAACCACTTTATTTCATTCCTTCTTTTCTACAGAAAAAAAGAGAAGGAGAAATGCCACGTCTTAATTTTAAAGATGGATCATTTAATGATCTAGAAGGAAAGTTAGTCTCCAACATTTTTGATAGTACATTCTATGATATATACAGTAGTTGATGATGTCTACATCTCTGCAATCCTACACAATATTGTTTGGGGTCCCACAAGGAGTTTGTTCTTCAGGGTTAGTTATTCTACAATGCGCTGAGTAGAAGAATTCGGGTCTTCTCCTCCAGCTCTGGATCTATTTAAAGATGTTCTGGAGATGAGGCAGTCTGCGGTAGGTCCACTGGGTTTATTTATCCTGCATGGGCTCTGACTATTTTCGGGCTGACTTCACAGGGCACTAATTGCTCTCGTTTCACTGTTAGGTAACGGGAAGAGAAGGAAATGAACAATCACTCCCATGTTTGTTTGAGGGTGAGGTTGAGTCTGCGACTCCCCGTGTGTACTAGCTTGTACACAAATGGAGTCGTGTGTTAATGACAAGACATTCTACATGGAGAAAAAAGAATACAGACGGCCTGTTTTTTGTTTATTTGTTTTTCTTTCCATTTAGCCTTTCTATCCGGAATTTGAAATAAGGAACTGAGGAATGTATGAAAGAATGTGTTGTTTTTCCCTCCATGAATTGCGTAAATGCACTTTAAATTACCATTATCTAGTGAAGTTTAAAAAGTAAAGACATTGAAAAAAGTTTGTTGTCATGTATAATGAATGTGATTTGGTTTGGCAAGAAGGGTCATAACACTCTCAGGTGTAAACATGCCTCTGTCTATCTTACAGCCTGGAGGGTATGTTGTACACCCTGACCCCTCTCACTCACTCACTACATTGCACATCAGTGTGGCAGATTCCTAAGTCTGTTTGAATTGTCCAATGCTCTGAAAAGATCAGACTCCCTCCCCATTGCCTTGTCCATGACCTGTCCTGACACACAAAGCAGGTAAACAGGCCACTGGGGTACCGTGAGTTGAGATCTACGGTCAGAGTCTAAGCCTTCCTACCGCTTCTACCAGACATAATACATTACTTTCACCTGCGTCTTGCTTTGGTCATGAACCCATGGTGAAATTTCACCCCAGCAAACATGTACGTCTCTGTAAACTGGACTTCGTCAGCTGGAGTTTTTTATTAAAACTCACCATTCCAGATACCCCGTTGACACTTGGAGCCTCATTTGAAGAACATTTTTTTTATTCTCTTTCTCTGAGGAACAGTCTGCAAGTACGCCAAATTTGTCCATGTGTTTCATATATTTGTTAACTTTCGAGTATTTCTTATTGGAGACTCTGGGTTTTGGCAATGGACTGTTGATGGGGGTACACATACAGCAATATAAATCCACCGGAGCACCTCAGCTGTGATGTTATTCCTCAGCACTTTGCTCTACGCGTGTCCTGCTGCGTTGCTTTGCAGCGGTACCATAATCATAAAAGCTGTGAGTGATTGTCCGTGCAGTTTGTCTGCTAGCACCCCCTGAGGGATCAGCCTGAAAACTTACCACATTATAAAGCTCAAAGTGTTCACCACTGCCAGGATGAAAAGACCATTATCGCCCTGTTTCATTGAAGAGCTTAGGTGGTTAAACTGAGAGAACATTAGAGCCCTTAGAGCTGTTTAATGATGCAAGCTGCCAGAGTTGAATTTGCTAGGATTCAAAAGTGTGTAAACAACCCTTAAGGTCTGAGGCCCGATCTTGAAAAGGCCTTCTTCTAAACTCTGTGCTCACTTTTCACTAATATTTTTACCATATTCATTGACAGCACAGAGAGGAGACAGGAAATGATGCAACAAAGTGGCGGGAATGAGATCGTAAAATAACAGTATAGGCTATGTGAGCCCTATCCTAACTTATCTTCTCAATATGAGCACCATGTAGCAACTACTAGGTCATGGCTCCAAAAGTCTCCCACTTTGCTTCCTGTAAATTCTCTACTGCCCTGTCCCAACCAACCAACCAACCAACCAAAAAAATAAATAAATGGATAAATAATGAATGAATGAATGAATGAATATATAGCTTGCTCCTTCTTCCTTATTTACTTTTGGATAAAGTCCTGACTAATTTTCCTAATTGAATATCAATATTTATTTATAAACACATCCAATTATGGAAGTAAAATGGGGTTCGAACAGCATTTCATGTCGAATGAACTAAACTCAAATGTGTTTCATGGTTATGTGACATAATTGATAAATGTATATAAAAGTTGTTCCAGCTGTATGTAATATTTGACATCATGACTTAGGTGTTAACTCTTTCCTGTTTGACCCTTAAAATATAAATCACTGGTCAAAAGGGCTGCAAATAGATTTATGCCCCTAAAATCAGATAACACAACAGACTTCAGACCTTGAAGGCATCTTTCACACACTCACTATGTTCTTGTTTCTGACTAAAAGGTTTCAAGGCCAAAGCACTGGAAGTTGAGGCGGGCCAGTAAGCGAAAACATGTGTCTGTAGCCCTCAGATGGAGCTCAACATTAATTTGTGTTTGTGTAGAAAATTGCCCTGAGAGAGATGAAAATATATGGCCCTTGGCTTCTGGGAATGGGTTGACAGCTTTGAGGTTTGAGCTGGTTGTATGATGATGTTTTAGCTGGTTGATGCTTGTACTCATCTTCAGTTGAGCTAACCTGGTTTCAGTAGAGCTAACATTTTCAATGTTTTCTTTGAATGAAAATGGTTTTATCTTTATTGTAGATTTTTAAACATTGGATTTACCAAATTATGCCTCGAAGGACAGTTCAGTACCCCTACTTTTCAAATATACATGAACCAACTGTCATACAAAAATCTCATTTATAGTATATTGTTATTAGCTCAAACATTTTGCTTAAACATAATATTATTTGTAAGTGTTTTAACCAAAGCTAAATCTTTAAAACAACATATACTAATTATTGTTACAGGGCTGTTGAAAACTTGAATCTGATAGGTTGACAAACTTTGTGCAAAAGGTGTGCAATTATTTTCAGGGAAACGCACAGCTAAAGTAGTCCCAAGCAGGTCTTGACGGCATAACAGTTTCATATCACATCGCCAAATGATTTCAGTTATTTCAAATGTCCTTAGAGCCGACAACATCAAAGTAAATAAATATAGTAAACAATGGGATAAAAAAAAAATCACACAAAATCACAAAGTCACATTTTATTATGTAAGGAAAGCTCTCATGTAGGGAAAATATACTCTCTCTCGCACTCAAACGCACACACATACTGTGTGGACACACACTCACATAGAAATGTGTTGTCAGCGCTGCTCTGAAGATTTTATCAGTAAAATATTTTAACAACTTAAAAGCTAAATTATATTTCTCACTAGCGAGGTAATAACAGCATTGTTCTTGAAGCAGATAAACGTAAAGTGTCGCTTTTAGTTACTGCTGTCGAACACTGTTGAGAGATATACAGACTCAAGTAATTCACACACACTTGATAACTCTCTCTCTCTCTCTCTCTCTCTCTCTCTCTCTCTCTAATAACTGCATTAATAACTGCATTAGTCTGCTATCAATGGCTCAAGCCTCTGTTACAAGCTCTAAAATGACATTTTGGAATAAGCAACGGAGGCTTGGGATGAGATGCGTAAGAAATTAGTCCCGAGTAATTAAGTACAAAAACCTGACAAATGTCTTGGATTACGACATCTGGATAATGTTTTGAGGTGGGTAAACTGTATAGCATTAGTGTAATAATTGACTCTGGTCCATCAAATTATTAGAAAATAAGAAATAATTAAACGGCCTGTCGTCACTGAAAAAAATGGAAACTGTATTATCATTTACTTAACCTCATAAAACACAAAAGATTATGTTTTTGTTTATTCAATGAACATCAATGGGGCCCAATGTTGTTTCACAGAAAAAAAGAAAGTCAAAACGTTTGAAAAAGACAGAATCAGAAAGAAAAAGAAAAAAATCAAACAATGTATAAAACAATACACAACAGGTTCAAAACTGGGTACAAAATGTATGAAATTCACAAACTCTCTGCCATGATTGTATATATCAGTGCATTTATGTACTTTGATAATATGCACTCAAAATATATATGATGTGCTGTATCTCAATGCATCAACACAGTAAGCTTTTTAGACATTGTACATCAAAAAATATGAACCAATCAACAGTTAGTGTGTGTGTGTTTAGGAATGTTTATCCACTCCTGTTGAAACCAACAGAAACAAACAAAAACCAGTGCAAAAACAGACTGTCTCTGTGACAGACTTTTTCCGCGCCCCAGGGCACCTGTTGTCCCATATGGGCGATCGCTGCAGAGCGAGACAGGACAGGCATTTAATACTTTGCAAAACGTCTAGCGCTGCTGCCTGCTTTCTCAGGAGCGCATTCACACAGCTCTCACTTGTGCTTTGCTTTTCGCTCTATGAACTGTTTTATCTCAATTTAATGTTAAGCAAGACCTGCCATGTATAAAATGATGGCTAGTATCTGATTGTTATGTGCATAGAAAAATAAGCAATAAAGGCATACAGTAACATTAAATTAATCTAGTGAGTATGAAAAAGCAATGAAATGATAACATTGCTCATTGCATGTCGTTTTCTTAACAAGATAGTTTATGAAGATTTGATTGTCTTGGCTAATGTCAAATATTTCAGATCCACTGGATGAGCAGTTTAAATAAAATAAAAAATCAATGCCAATTGAATTTCATTACAGAAGAACTTTGAGGGTATTTATGCATTCTGAATTAGAAGAGGGAATTAGATGTGAAATCTGAAGTCTCAAGCTCAAATGGGGCAGCTGGGAGAACTGGTTGCTAGGCAACTATACATCCCATAATTGAAAAAAAAAATAATGCAACAATTGGCCACAGACCCTTCATGCATTTAAATTTTGGCGAGTTTTCAGTATAGGGATTAAAAGTTACAGCTGTTCAAAGTGAAATCATAATGACAGGCCAGTGCAAAAGCAAAAGATATCAGGCCGGAAAGCAGTTGCATGTTCTAATGCAGACACTTTTTCTTGGTTTGTCTAAAAGTTTGACATGAAAAAAGACGACAGATGAATGAGCACTTTCAGTAAACGGCGTCAGAAGAACAGAGCTTTCTTGCAGAACGGTCCTCGTCGTACTTAAACACACACTTTGACATCTCAACAATGACACGCACATCAAAGCTCAGTCAATATTTACATCAATCTCCTCTCCTCCGGTGAAGAAAGAAAGAATTGCATTTGAAAGACTTCTGCTGGTCTGATCTACGCAGACACATAATGAAACTTTGAGGAAAAAAATACTTTTCATAACGTCTTTAGGAACATTTGGGTGAAACACCTCAATCTGACCAATAGAATTTCCAATAGATTCGCTAGTGAGATTGTATTAAAATTTTGTTAGGACATGATCATTATATTAATAAGATTAGCACACAATTATTTGCAGTGTTTAATAAAAGTAGGAAAAGGACATGTACTTCAAAGATGAAACTGAAGTCACGCGATGTATTGCACAACGCAATAAAATTCCTTACAACATTGGCAGGATTAAAAGAGATCCAATCCCATGCACTTGCAAATGTCTAGAGACACCGCTCAAGTCATTTCAATATGTTTGAAAGGTTGCAGTACATGTGTTTGCAATCCAATTCCTAACCATTAGCTATGCTTCCTCCAAAGCCTGAAACACAACTCTCTCCAGTTATTGATTCACGTGAGCTGAACAACGTTTTATGAGCGAACATTTGAGTCCTCCTTTGCGTCATCATTCACAATCAGGGGACATATGGCATGCCTTAGCGATTAGCATGGACTTAAACCCAACAGGCTTCCAGCTGACATGGAGAAACCCAATACTGTACGGAGCGCCCCACTGCATCACTCTCCACACACGTTCCCATCAGATACTGCTGCACTGAGAACTGTCACAGGACACATGGGAAAAAAAACATTGGTTTTCCCGTTTGGTAACGAACTGCACGCTCTATGCGGCTCCCCTCGTGCTGAAAGTGTCCTGTTTGGGGCAAACTAGCTTTTCTAATGTGAGCGGAGTTTGTTTTAAAGCTCTGATTGAAGGTGCATGTCAGCACCAATCACTCAAGACGGATCACATGCATGTCATACATCCTTAACTGGTGGGTTGCGATTGAGAAATGGGTTGCAGGTCACAGGGAAAAAAACAAAAACAGTGCTACATTTCAATAATATACCACATCTAATCACATAATAATAGCTAGGAGAGCATAAATAAATTAAATTATAATGATTATATAGGAAGACCTTTATTTTACAGTCCTGTTCCTCATGTAAATACTATGTACTTATTATAACTAGGTAATAACCCTCAACCTACCCCTAAACCTAACCTTAACCCATGTAGTGACCTTATGTTACCCAGTACTTTCTTAGGTAAGTACATGTCAAGTGCAACCATTATTTAAAATATAAGTCATGTTGTTGTTGTTTTTTTCATGCCTTCATTTAAGTGCAAATTCATCTGTCACTTAGAAGAAGCAGCCAAATCAGATGTCAGGCGTGCGCTTATCCTCATAAACCATGACCAAAACTACTTAAGATGAAAGAAAACATGCGACAGACATTAAATGCAGGTGCACTTAGAATAAGCATAAATGGAAGACCAAAATGTGACTCTTGTTGATCTGTATGATCAATGATCTCTTGTTGACTTCTGAATGATCAATAATAGGTACTGTGTTGGGTTCCACTTGATGTCCTGACGCAAAACCAGTTGTCAGTGTCTGTTATTAAGCCTTTCATATCTCCTAAACCCGGCATCAAACAATAATCTTACAGCATCCTCTTGAAGATATTTAAAGTAATCAAACCAAACAGCTTTCAAGATCTATTCGCAACACCTCACTGTCTCAGCAAAAGCAGGTGATGGAAGAGGCAGGGCGTACTCACAGATAAGACGTCAAAGGACTCAGGTCAGTTGGCACACTGGATAGTCCCTGTTCGGAGCAGTCCACGAGCAGTAGGATGCCATCCTCCTCACACTGGCACACAGACGGGCACTGCTTAACAGGCACCGCGGCACCCGGCGGCCCGTGAGAATGGGCACACGAGACGGCATGCAGGATCAGTAACACCACCAACATGACAATGACTCCAACTCTTGTCGTTCTGTGGATGGGCTGTATGTCTGTCTGTCTCTCTGCAGTCTCACTCAGCTATAGCTCTATTTGTCTGTCTGTATGTGTCTGTCCTCTCTCAGCTCTCTGAAATGTTATCCTAAGCCTTGTCTCTGTAGATTTATTCTGTCACTTCAAACTCCCATGGGTGAATGAGTCAGTCAGGGGCTTACGCAGGTCTTCTCTCTCTTTCTCTCGTCTCATCTCACTTAGGATACATTCACCTATTGTAGTGGAAGCTTGCAGCGCTCCTCTTATTGGCTGGAGCTTTTGGAGGGCGGAGCCACCCGGCACAACACTCCTCCTACTTTCTCTCGCGCGCTCTTTCTGCCTCGGGCAGCTGGAGTGGATGGTTGGAAAAAAGCAGGGGAGCCGATCTCTGAGAGGGGGAGAACTGACGGACAGAACAGAGATCTCAATTTCACTATGCCTTCTCATCACACCTTTAGATGTAGCACAATCCTTCCCTCATAATCACTTTTCTACAGCTGCTCTAGTTGCTCTAGATCCCGCAGCATAAATTTAACGTCCGTCAAACACGGACCACTTCTCCTGCTGTTGCTCCTCGTATAAATCACATGCGAATATTTTTTCGCTCCATTTCTATTGGAGCAACGCTTACATGGTGTTTTATAACCCGAACAACAATAATTGAGTTAATCTGCGGGCTCCCCTCAGCCAAACAAACTACAGATTTACTACTCCACTGTCTCAGCTTGTACAGCGGGGTGTCTTTTCACCGCAAGAGGCATTAATATCCTATACAGAACGAGAGACATTTGCATTGCTTGCTCGGTGGGTCTCACTTTAACTAGTGGAAGGAACGATGATAGATAGTGCTGTTTATTCAATTGGAATAGTGGACAATGGAATTTTCCAGATCGCTAGGTGATAAATACTATCTGTTTATGTCTCGAAGGATCATGGGAACTCCTGATCGATTGCTGTCAAGGGTCCTAGGAGTGGCAACAGCTCAATTGTACCTAAACATCTCAGAAAAACACTAGAAAGATGTACCACAACATACACGTTTCCAGGAAATGTCCAGGATATTTCCAGAAGCTGTGTAAGGCTTCCTTCAAGATGTGACTCCAAACATCTGCAAAACTCCTTAAGTACTGTCAGTGTGGCCGTATTATCATGCACAAGATGTTTTATGTAGTTAATTGTTTGTAATATTTAGGTAATTTGGATCATCTTCTACAATCCTAAATTGGCACTGGTTTCTGGAAAAGTTCCCATTAGAAATCTTGCTTAGTAGTGCCCAAAGCACTGTCCTCTCTTGTTCTGCTTCATTCTATTATTTCTTTAGCTTGTTTTTGTTATGCTCATGGGGGGTCTCAATCGTTAGCGTGACACATTTCCTTTTTGTGAAACTGTGGCCAGTTTCAGAGAATCAAATAACATTAGTTTGAGTGCTTCAGTTGTTTTGCATTAATCTTAGTCATCACATCTGTTTCAAAATCTTCCTTTCTAGTAGTCGATGCTTTTTATGCTTTCAGCATTACAGTCCAGCATGAGGATCTCCAGCGCTGCTCATTCATCTGTTTTAGAGTCATTCACAATGGGCTCAAATAAATTCCACTAATTCATTAAAATTCCTCAGCTGAGCCTATTTTCTGTGGAGCCTTTGTTACATGCCCTCAAAAAAAGAAAGAACTGTAGTCATTGATGCACATTATGTCTGTGTTATCCACACACACATACTCACCAGCAAAACTCTCACACACCAAAACACCTTCAAGAGCCCAATTCTCATGCAAACGTTCATTGCAGTAATTGCTTTGCCTGAGGACAACCTCAATATAGATCCACAAACATGCAATACTCTCCTCTCTCTCGGTTTAATTTATGTCAGTTCAGTTGCCAGTCTTGTCATGCAAGAAGTGATGAAATGTAAGAGATGCTAAATAAAAAAATACTGGTAGCACTTTATTTTACAATCCTGTTCCCTATGTACATACTATGGAATTAAAATTACTAGGTAATAACTCTAAATCTACCCCTAAACCTAACCTTAACCCATGTAACCTTTTATTATCCAGTGCTTTCTTAGGTAAGAACACAGCAAGTGCACATACTTCAAAAATAAAGTGCAATCGAAATATTAAATAAATAAAACATGATGATTGCCTGTACCCTAAGGAAAGTTTAATTGCTCATAGGATGCTCTGTAGCTCAGAAGACTTAACAGAGCTTTGGTTTCTGGGTTTCTTCCAAACATTTCTTAGGAGCAATAATAATAGCAATGAATGAGCTATAAAATTAAAGTGAGGTCAGATAATTTAGCCAAGGAGGAAAGAGATGAAAAAAAAAAGAGTTTTAATAAGCAAACTTTATTTTGGGCGCAGTGTGAGATTACTGAAATCACTTTGGAAACTTTATATGTGATGAATGTGAGATTATAAGAGTCTTTTTCACAAGTTTTAAAGCCCCCCTAGTCAATAATTGTATCCCTTAAAACTCAACCAAAATTACATATTTAAATGTTTTTTCTTTGAAAAAAAAATTGTCTGCATGCCTTAAAATAGCTTGAATGTAACTCTACACCCTTGCGTCATTTAGTAAACAAGGTTCTATGATTATGCAAATGGCCCGCCTCCACTCACTCACATCAGCTCAGAGATCCACTCGTTGACGATCACACGTTGATCTGATTGGTTACAAGGTAGTTTGTGACGTCAGAAACACCAGCGATTTCAAACCGCGTCTTTGACTCACTGCAGTTTTAAAGACAAAAATACTGAGAAATGGTGTTGACATGAATTTGTACATGGCTTGTCTTAAAGCATATTAAATACACCACATAGACATATAAACAATATTAAAAGCTTGATTTTAACACAGGGGGACTTTAAGTATACGTCTTAATTTATTTAATCTCATTGCTCTCTAGAAGAAACAATTGAAATATTTTAGATATCTCATTTCTGTTAAAAGCAATATCTGTTAAAATCCAAGTTTAATTTTTCACTGCAAAAACAATTGTATGAATCTGTATTAATCTTGTTTATTTTACTAAAAATATCTAAACATCCTTTAGACAATATGCAACAAATGGCACAATATTTATACTTGAATAAATATCTTTCTTATGAAATTGTATTTTAAAATTATATTAAAATTGTCATTTATAAATGTTCTTTTTTCTTAATGAAAGCATAAACCACACCATTTTTCTTAGGCCTATGTATTATACTTGTCAAGTAAATCTTGGAAAACTGGATATTTTTACTGGAAAACTATCTAAAAAAAAAAAAATCATGCGAAGAAAATATTTTTTTGCCGTACTGCAAGACTGAGGCTTGTGTTTTTTCCCGTACAGCATGAATGAAATCTGCTCTCACTATTTCTCCTGAAGAGCAAAACAGAAAGAACAAGCGATCCTGAAAAGCTCAGAGGCTGAAAAGCAGGGATTTGTGAACAATGTGGCGGCAGTAAAGGAGAAGTTGAAAGTTAGACGTGCTGTCACCAAACACAGCTCTGCAAACAGTTCCCACCTCTGGGCACCTGCTCGCTGAGTCGGAGGCCAAAACAGGGTTGGGTTACCTATATGGCTGGAGATACAGGGACCGCTGGAAGATTTGCCCCATTCCCTGCCCCTGAAGATCAAAGGCCTACACTCCCCTCTCAATCTCATATCCACCCACACACACTCTATCCAAGCATCGGCAATCTTTTAAGGCACAAAAGGGAAGCAGTTACCTGGCTCTCACCTGTCTGAATCTGCCACAGGTTATTCGAGCTCCGTCAACCACGGAAGTCCATTCAGCGGCTGCCTGATGAGAGGGAGAAACTGGAGACCTGGTTCTACCCACTTACCGAGGCTGGGAACAGACAATTACGGGTGAACGCAGTCATATCTGGCTGCTATGACCACCTGCTCGGTTCACTTGAGGGAACGTCTCAGAATAAAAGCACACGGCTAGCAAAACAACTTTCAAAACTTCTAAGCCTTGACCTTGCTGTGTAACATTCTGCTTAAAATGCAGCAATAGTGATCAAACTGCTACAATATATAATTTTAAAGTATTAAAGGGCTTTTAATGGGCTTCCTTCCCAGATTGAAAATGCTCCCTGTTCCTGAACAATATTTCCCAATACTGTCAGCCATTCTATTGCTAAGGATTTCAGAGTGTTCTTTGTGGTATTGCAAAGGTGGTGTGGGTTTTTGCTAGGGTTTTTTTTTTTTTGCTAGAAACTAGATAAAGCCTATATCAAAAGGGAAAATGGTTAATGGCGTTATTTATTTTAATTTAGTTTTTTTTTACTTATACAAAATGTTTCAATTATATTTAAGCAATATCACATGAGAAAAGTGGTGTATGTTGTTCCGAATAGCAACAGCACGACTGTGAGCGTGACGCTCTGAAGGCAGGGTGGGATCTCATGCTTTCAAAGCTAGCTTGCTATTGCTAGCCTCTCAGAAAATTGTCTACTCCACCTTTAAATGAACAACAAATTTAAATTGAGTTACTGACATGTTAGATTGAGTATATAGCAGTTGCAGTCCAAAAGTAGTTCCACAGTCAAAGCAGAATCGCTGCGCTTCTCTAAGCAACAGACAGTAGACGCAGCATTTAGTTCCTGAATGAATCAGTGTTTTCAACGAATTAAAGAAATCTGTCACTTGTCGCCACCCTACTGGCGTAAAGATGTAAAATCGCACAACTAATGCACAGACTGACATGAAATGACTGACTGAAATGATGTCAGAGCGGCGCTCTGTCAATCAAATTTGAGTACCAGAACAGTATTTTATCTGTCTGTCACGCTGCTTGATGGTGGTAGCTGCTTTTTCTTAACGTTTTCAATTATTATCGTAATCATAGTTTTACTTTTTACTGCAGTTTTTCTTTTTACCTATGGCTCCTAATGAATTGGAAGTCTCTTACATTCACAGGAAATAGCTTACTTCCGCATTGAAAAACAAAAGTGGATAGCCAACGCTCCAGTTTGTAGATTTGGTCATTCTAGTCATTCCTTAATTGTAAAAGTTTACAATTTTTTTTGCACACGTTTTTGGATTATCACATGGTTTATTGTCCACCACTGAAAAGTGAAACAAACAAGCCACACGATTTGAAGAGTAGAAAATATAAAGTTGAAAATGTGTTGGGTTTTAGTTTAGTTGACACACATTTATTCGACATCTCTATTAGACTTGGAATACTGGTGAAGACATGAACCTGTGATCCTGCACAAGGGTTCATGTCCCAGAATGTTTACCCCCAAAGACAGCGAGCTCAATTCATTTTGGCTCACTCGTGAGAATCACATTTGACAGTATAAAATACAGTCAGCTATACATGATAACACACAAACACACACACACACACACACACACACGAGTCAGAGCCTGCCAGGGTGAACAGAGGAAAGATAGGGATCTTATTTTGATTCTATTTTAAGTCTTGCCATTGGCACTCCAATTAAAGAAGCAAAGGTGGGGGGGGGGGGGCATGATTTAAATGGCAATAAATAAGGATGATTAATTATCGATCGTCTCAAGTTTGATTGCTTCAATTATTTCCAGGCAAAGACTTGTTGCACGTGTTACTTTGGGACAAGTCAGACTGGTTATAGGGTTAGAATCCAAACTCTTCCAATGTCTCTGCATCACATTCAAAGTGTGGAAGTAAATATTAAAAATAGTTACTGTAGTACTCTATGCTATTTCTACAGTATGGACTCAACTTGACCATTTCCAATGTGACGAATGAACTGTTAAAATTCACGGCTGCTATCGTTTGGCATAATTTAAAGGGGTCCTTGATTATGATTTCATTTTTTACACTTTAGTTTGTGTGTAACGTTGCTGTTTGAGGACTACAACAATCGGCTGGTAGGGACTACAACAAGCTTCTTCCTGGGTTGGTGACATCACAAACCCTAAAATGTACATAAACCCTGCCCTCTGTTGCTACAAAAGGAGGTGAGGCCATGTTGGGCTGCTTTAGAGAAGAGGAAGAGTTGTTGTTGCCATTTTTTACTCCCCGGAAAAAGTTTGTCCAAACATAGAGAGGTTAACATTTATTTTAAACACTGTTCCTGAACATTATATCCTCAACGTTTGTCTGTGCGCTGCACATTTCACGCAGAACAGCTTCCAGAAGAGAGTACAATGCAGGCTATACGCACAAAAGCTTCTCCTGAAAGACGGAGCCATTCCCATTTTGTTACGACAAACTGTTGTTTATGGGTCACAACTTGTATATACGTCTCATTATTTGTAGTTGTGTTTTACTTTAACAGTTCCAATTATACGTTTTTGCTATGATATCTATGATAATGTAAACAAAGGGCAAAGCTTACCTCTGCTAGCCTGCTAACTAACATTACAGCATTGATGTAGTGTTTACTCTAGCTTTTGTAAGATCGTTCACCGCCCCTTAGGGAAATTATCCATGATTTTGTGATCAATTACTGTTTGTATTACCATAGTTTTCTGACAAATGTGATTAAATGGTGGGTAACATCAAATCTATAAGAAAAAAAAGAAAGAAAAAAGAACATACCACTCTGAAATGTTCACTGTTTGAAATGGTTATTGTTGCATAGTATATTGCACACACTTCTTTAAAAAATAGTCAGGAGTACTCTAGTTTTCCATTCTGAACGGCCTAGGTGTTTCTGTGAGGGAAATTTAGCTACAATAGTTCGCTTTTCACGACAGCACACTGGAAAGAGAGGACTGAGATGAGACGACTAGTTAGGGTGTGTGGAGCTGTGTTTGGATTCATGCAACAGATATGTACGCCAACAGAGGGAAAGAGAGAGAGAGAAAAACACATTACAGTTCAGCAAGTGATGATTGTATCTGGCATGCAAGCAGCGATTACAGCTCAGGTGGAATGTTATCATTGCCCGATAATATTTTACTGTCTCCATTTGAGTTCAGCCAACCAGAAACAGAGAAAAATGATTGACCTGAAAAGCAGAAGGTGTTTATGTCCATAAAGGTGTGTGCGAGAAAGAGGGACTTCTTCATCTCTTTCAACAACAAGACAAGCAGATGAGTTGTGTAATAAATAACATCAATGTTGCATATTTGTATATTAAAAGAAATATGTGTGGATGTGCTGGTTGTAATATGACTGCTTTCTTGTGCGCTTGTACAACCTCACACGTTTTATTTAAAATAATATCCTAGAGCGCCTCCTAGAGCAAAAGGTAAAGCATGACACTGAAATGCAATTGATAGCAAATACATTGAAACATAATTACAACCTTATCCATTATTAAATCTATTCCTTAAAAATAAAAATAAATAATGTCTTAACAATATTTACTTTTTCTCCATGACTATTTCTATAGTTATCAGCATTAAATATGCTTTTCTATTAAGCACCTTGAAGTCCTTAAAGGGATAGACCCAAAAATGAAAATAATTTCATAATTTCTTGACCTCCATGTTGTTCCTAACCCGTATGAGTTTCTTTCTTCTGTGGAACACAAAAGAAGATATTTTAAAGAATGTTGGTATAACCAAACCGTTTTTGTTACCATTGACTTCCATTGTATTAATAAAATAACATAACAGGTTTGGAACATAAACTGTAAGTAAAAGAGAGAGATGACGTGTCTCCCCCTCCTTTCACTACAGAAAATTTAAGTCAAAATATCACAGAAACGGTCATTGCCGATAAGAGTCCGAGTCTCATGCAACGTTTTTTTTTTTGGAGAACGCAAAACAATTGCGAGAGAACGCAAAGCCTATAATTTTCCTTTGCATTATTTCCATCACCATGTCCCTTTAGTGGCTTTAGGGCTCAAATTTAACATGCCTAAATCTTAATCTTTAGGTCAATTTCAATTACTCCTTTAAAAGCACACCTTCACACCTGAGCTTGCTACACATTTGAGATTATTGTTATATATTTGATGTCTTTTTTTCAGTCATGGTCATCTTCAGGTTATTATATCCATATCATTTTGTCTGTGTCAGGAGCGGGTGGATTCAGTGTTTGTAATCAATGGCTCCCTCTTGTGGCGAAAAGACTGCATTCTGGTAACATGTGGGTCTCAGGGGGTATAGTGCCTGAAGAATGGTACTTATTATTATTCCCATTCATATCAATGCTATAGCTTCACTTCTAGTCTGCCACTGGTAAAACATCACAATAGACATTCAGTCAGAATACGTCACTAATGGCTGTCAATGGAGATCCTCAGCATGGGATAACTTGACCATGCTAATCTGACAGATCTTGACCCATTGGGATTTGTATTTTACAAGGCTCAAGGAATGTTTTGGTTAGCATTGTCCAGCTGGCATTGTCCTGCTGGTAGATGGCCTATTACTACTGCATTTTTCCGGCAAATGCTTGCAGTACTACCTGCCAGAGGGAGTCGAGATGATGTGTTTGTCAGCGGGAAAGTGTTTTTAAAACCTGTTTGGATGCAGTCATTATTTTGCTAATGGAGCACAGACCACTTACTGCAGCTTCAATAAATTCTCCATACTGATTTAGAAAAATCCATGAAAATTGTGGAAGATCTTGAAGGAAACTACATAAATATATATGAACGTTCACTGGAAATGTTTCATTGCCCATATGCCTTTACTCTCCTAGAAGGGGTTTGCTGTTCATCACAAAGTTGACGGCAAATAATGAACAAATGATTGCTAACACCAGATGGAGAATGAGAGTATAACCAGAGGGACTAGTTTCATAAAAAAGCAGTGTGTGTGTGTGTGTGTGTGTGTGTGTGTGTGTGTGTGTGTGTGTGTGTGTGTGTGTGTGTGTGTGTGTGTGTGTGTGTGTGTGTGTGTGTGTGTGTGTGTGTGTGTGTGTGTGTTACTTCACACCTCGTACCGTAGGTCTGGTCTGATGTCTGTGGTTTCAAGCTAGGCCTGCATGAGACGCTTGAAGGATTTCTCCCGTATCTTATCTTTCCCATTTGAGAAAACATGATTTATATTCATGTATGTTCTACTGAGCTACAGATAAAATGGCCTTTGTTTGTCTAGAGAGGTTTATTGCCTTTGGATACTCGCTGGGAAAGTTGTGTCCCGTGGGATAGCAGTACTGGATCTGTAGGGCTTGATGTTTGATCACCAACATTCCTAGTCCTAAATCATTTTTTGGATAAGGGATAATATGTGAGACGCTACACTGTACGATAATTATAAATCACAAATTAAATTCACATTTGCCTTAATTTGTCTGGGATTGTTAACTTTTATGAGAGGTGTGGGTTGTCAGATACACTAGATTATTGTCTTTTATGTGTCGTAGATCAGTATTATAATGCTGCAGTAAACAGCTCTCAGCTGAACTGTGTGTTTGAAGGGAAGGGTTTTCCCAGCTTTATTGTGGACATTTGTGAAACTGTTTTGCTGCATGTGCAGATTATGACTATTCAGCAGTTATGGTTAATGGGATACAATTATATATGTAACTTTATAGCTGCTTTAAAATGAATTAGACAGTTACTGGAAAGTGGAAACCTCCCAGGGCCTTCATCTGTTTAGAGGCTATTGTTTTTCTTAATACTTTTATTCAGCAAGGATGCATTAAATTGATCAAATGAGAGTTAACACATTTATAAACGACTTCTGTTTCAGATATGTTCTTTCACCTATTACAAATGGTAACTTTTTGCTGCCTCACATTTTTCAGTAAAATCTGCTTGGTTGTACAAGTCATTTCAACTAAAATATTAAACTGTCTCAAAAATATAGAGCTGAATGTTTATAGAGAAGAAACTGTTTAATAAAAAAAACATTACTTTAATGCGTTTTGCAGGAGAGAAGGTCTGATTTGTATGTTTTGTTGATTGATGGATTGGATGGATGGATTGTTTGATTAATTTATGGATGGATGGATGGATGGATAAATAAATGGATTGACTGATTGATTGATTGATTTATGGATGGATGGATGGATAGATAGATAGATAGATGGATTGACTGATTGATTGATTGATTGATTGATTGATTGATCGATTGATTGATTGAATGATTGATTGATTGATTGATGGATGGATGGATGGATGGATGGATGGATGGATGGATGGATGGATGGACTGATTGTTAGATGGATGGATGGATGGATGGATGGATGGATGGATGGATGGATGGATGGATGGACTGATTGTTATATGGATGGATGGATGGATGGATGGATGGATGGATGGATGGATGGATGGATGGATGGATGGACTGATTGTTATATGGATGGATGGATGGATGGATGGATGGATGGATGGATGGATGGACTGATTGTTATATGGATGGATGGATGGATGGATGGATGGATGGACTGATTGTTATATGGATGGATGGATGGATGGATGGATGGATGGATGGATGGATGGATGGATGGACTGATTGTTATATGGATGGATGGATGGATGGACTGATTGTTATATGGATGGATGGATGGATGGATGGACTGATTGTTATATGGATGGATGGATGGATGGATGGATGGACTGATTGTTATATGGATGGATGGATGGATGGATGGATGGATGGATGGATGGATGGATGTATGGACTGATTGTTATATGGATGGATGGATGGATGGATGGATGGATGGATGGATGGATGGATGGATGGATGGATGGATGGATGGATGGATGGATGGATGGACTGATTGTTATATGGATGGATGGATGGATGGATGGACTGATTGTTAAATGGATGGATGGATGGATGGATGGATGGACTGATTGTTATATGGATGGATGGATGGATGGATGGTTGGATGGACTGATTGTTATATGGATGGATGGATGGATAGATGGATGGATGGATGGATGGATGGATGGATGGATGGATGGATGGATGGATGGTCAGCTTCTGTAAGCTCTTTCTTTGTGATATTGTGGCCAATTACAGTATGTTCCAAACCAAAAAGTGACAAACTGATATTTATTACTACATATTGATTTTTATATACATATTGACTTGTCTGCAGGTATGCCAAGTCTATGGCCAAAAGCTGTTAATTCCAGTGTAAATGCAAAGGTTAATCTTTATACCCATTTTATATACTAGGTGTGTAACAATGCCCTTCCCTGCGTGTGATTATTGTGAACATATGATAAATGATAAAAGGTTAACAAAAAAATGTACTGTTGATTAAAATATTAAATTTGATATTACATTGTGGGTGTAAATGAATAGGCGTGGATGCAGGTAACCTAAAGCATAGGACAATAGTGACACCAGAATAAAAATATTCATGATTCTGAAGCTGAAAATAAATACAGAATTATTTCAGAAGAATATGCTGTCACTGACGAGATATATTTCAAATAATGTAACTTTTTTACTGGTATCATTTGGCATTATCAGGACCCACAAATATTCCCCCATTGCATTATTATAGTTTCAACATTATATATAGTTTAATGTAGTGCTAAAACTAAAACTCTGTCAACTTGATTTATTTCTCACACATTACTTTTTATATTAATTTTAACTATACACAATATACTAGTATATAGTCACTATCCACAATGCATGTTGCATTTTTGTATTGCAATATATTGTGACACCCCTATTATATACTGTATCTTAATTAAAAAATCACCCCCCACTGAAGCATACATTTGGGTTTGTTCATGCTCAGCAATATTTGTTCAGTGATTGAAACTGTCTATATCGCCATGCCTGTGGGCCTTTGGGGGAATTTCCCAACAAACCTCCATCTACCTGTAGCTGATTTGCTTATAGTTTGCTATGTGTGAATTCGGTTGGGGAAACCGTAAAGTACACCTGCACTATGACTCAATTACCCATACGTTTTTCCAACCAGCTAAGACCTGTGACACGACAGCACCCAAACCCCCACCAAATGCCTCTTCAAAATACACAAAATACAGTACAGCTTGATAAAGGCCTGTTTGTATATCAGAGAGATAAAGATATATTTGCATGCTGGAGTACACAAGTACAGCGCAACAGACACCCGTTCTGAAAAACAAGATGTTTATCTCGCTCAGAAAAAAAAATAATTTGAATAACTTGTTTATACAATAACAATTAAAAAAAAACTGTTTTTTAAAATGTATTACATTTAATAAAACGTTTGTTTAATTCATTACTTTGGGCTTTAAAAAATGAACATTAAAAGCATAAAGCAAGAACAACGAATATACTTTAATGATAATAATAAAATAAAAGATGTAACCCATTCCATATTGTAATTGCACTTGGTACAAATGACTGCAGATTTTGAATGCAATTGATAGTAATATAATGTATTTATTTCATTATTTTATTTGATCATTTTACAATAACCAATTGTGTAAGACTAAAAGTCCACAACAAATGGCAAATAAAAAAACAACCCATATCAAATATACTAACATCTGCTTTTATACTGAAAATCTATAACACATTACATCATCAATATGCCGTGTTTATTTCCCTTGTACAGTAAAACTAACTATTAATAGAAGCCTGCAGTTATTTTTAGAAAACACGTTCCTCATTCCTGTCAAGGTTAGTTGAACTCTATCAGCTTTCAGTCCAACAACATCAACACACCTCAGAAGAATTAACACAAGAAATAACTTGATTTGATTGATTTATTGGTTATATTGATAGTCCATTCATTCAGTCAGTAATGATTTATTCAGTAGGTATTTAGGTAACACTTGATGATGGTCCACTTTAGACATTCTACTAATTAAATGTAACTTTACATATCAACGAACTCTCATTGACGGTCTGCTTAAAATCTGTTAACACTTTATTTTGATGCTCCTCCGTAGTAACTGATTGCATGTAATCTGAATTACATAATCAGATTCCACAAATTAAGTTCTTGATATTACATTTTTAAAATATTTATAATCAGAGAACAGTTATTCTATTATTGATTACATGTTATTCTCAGAATGGCAGTACTTTTCTCAAAATTAATTGTCTTTACTTCCTTTTTGTCTTTTAAAATTACCTTACTAAAAAAAAAAGCATATCCTTCTCTTATATCCATTCAGAAGATCTTCCAGGTTAGTGGAATAATTGAACAGACAGACCAGCGCTGTAAAATAATAGTTGTTTCAACTTGAAAAAGTAAGTTTTGTGCTGCCTTAAAATTTTAAGTTTAGTCAACTTAAAATGTGACATTATACTTAGTGACAACTGGGGTATTTGAGTTGACAACTTAAAATGTTAAGAAAGAACGAACACTTACTTTTAAGTTGAAACAACTTTTCTTTTCTTTTCTTTTACATTGCATGAGATTATCACTGAAAACTGAGAACAACACAGCATTTGATGACTGCATTACAGAAATCATTTCTCAACATCACAACAATCTAATCAACTCCTGATAAACACATTAATAATTATTTGAATCATCACCAGTGAGTCATTTGTGTATTACTGTCTTTGGAAGGCTTTTGTCTTTCACATCATTTCATATTTACATGCAATGCAAACTTTTTGTGCCAGCTCAACTTCTTTGACCTGATATATTTGCTTGAAATATATTTGAATTGAGAATTTAAGATAATAAGTTCAGTCAATAATAAAAGTAAATAATAATACAACATTTACAGTCCAAGTATCCTAATTATTGTAATGTCAATATAGTAATAATGTGTAAATACACAACAAACCAACTAAGATTTATGAACAGATTTTATGATCTACACCCCCCCCCCCCTTCAAAAAAATGCATAAATAAAACATAAATTGTTCAAAAAGCCCTCCATGTGCCTTGTTGACTTGTTCAATATCAAGCTTGTAAAATTATGCATGCAGAACGAGTACATTTTTTAAATATTAATATGATAAGAATCTGCTCTCTCATGTTTCTGAAAACTACACCTGCAGCTATCTCTATTTTTTGTCTTTTACCATCACTAATTATCAGCAACAGGTGCAAGTAAACACAACGGCCAGATATTTCTTGAGCCAGGGGTTTTCCAAACGAGTTCACCATGGTTTGCAGCTCTACCTTATAGAACTAGTTGTGTGATTGTTGGTATTATTGTTTATGTCTTTTTTTTTTTTGGCTCGTCTCTAAGAAGAAGTGCATTGCATCAGGGGTTAAAAGGCGCCTTGGTCTTAAAGTCCATTTCAACACATCAAGATTCCAAAACTCCAGTCTCACACCTCATTGGTTGCTTTAGAGTCAAAACAAAGCAAAAACTTGTCAAACACATAAAAAAAATTACGTGTAAATGATGCAAACCTGTAGGAAACCTGCAGTAACCTGAGGCCATACTTCATTTTACAAGTATTCGCTGCAAACATTTCTTTGAATAACAAAATTAAAACAACTTTCTGGATCTCAGCCAAAACATGCATAAAAACGCCATTACAAACCAATTGCAAATGTTTTATTGAAAGCGCATCAATTAAACGCAATTAACAAATCATCTAATACCATTATATTGGAAGTGTCTGTATAATATGAGTTCCTTTATTGAATTGTAGGGCTTGTTCTGTGGAGAGCTATGACGAAACAGCCTCGTTTACTCAAATCACGTGACCCAGTTTGGATTCGCTAAGGTTTCGAAGCTTCACAAAGTGTGATTCGAATAAACGTCCACAAACTGATTCAATTATGGGATTCTCACAGGATGAATGTCGCAAAGGGATTTCAGAAGCCTGTTTACAGAGTAAACTTGCTTGGGACAGTTTGATAACTCAATAAGCGGTGAGATTGTTCATAAAAATTTCCATATTCCAGATGGTGGACTTTATTGACAGAGCAAATGAGCCAGATGTATTTTCCCAGCTGTCACAGAAGCCAGCGATTTCATTACTAAACACTTCTCACGACTAACAGTTCAAGGCATTGTCATTGTTTTGACTGTGATTTCATTAAACCCAACAACATGGAAATTCCCCCTCCGTTGATATTAGCAGATGACGGTTTAGAATGAGGTTTAACAGTCTATGAACATGTTGTCATATTGATCATACCATTTCTCTCTCTCTCTCTCTCTCTCTCTCTCTCTCTCTCTCTCTCTCTCTCTCTCTCTCTCTCTCTCTCTCTCTCTCTCTCTCTCTATATATATATATATATATATATATAGAGTCATCAATAGAGCATATTCATGTAGACCTTTGCTTGTACTTGGAATATAAAATTGTTTTGGCCTTGAAAATCATTTTCTTTTTCACATTTATTACCTCGTTGCTAAAGTAGAGGTTGAACCAACAATTGGCTGTCAAGTTTTACAGGCTCTCTTAATTTATTTTCTACTCTAAGACATGCTTTTAAATCACACAGCTTGATAGTGCTGTTTACAAAGGGTTTAGTGCCCAAGTGTAATTTTATTGCTGATGAGATCACTTTTGGAAACAGTAAGGAGCAATATCTCGGGATCAGAATATCATATTGAGACATGGAGATGGACCGAACGGTATAAAATAACAGACATGCTAAATTAGCCTTCAAAGACAGCGTGTCACAGTTCACAATGTGAATAAAACTGTTTTTACCAAAAAAAAAAGTTGCTGTAACTTGCTGTAAAGCTGTTCCTCATTTAACTTTCCAACCCTTTTCTCTGTTCCTCTGAGAGGTGCATTCCTACTACAATGTGTTTCGGATCAGTACTTCCCCATCTCTAAACCAGTGCAGTAACTAAACTTTATGTCACGACACAGCTATTACCCCACAGGCTATCTGATTGCCTCATGTGTGCAGTATGCAGGCTGTCATGTTCTATCATGGTGACAACGATCCTGATAAAATATGTAATACTTTGGGCCAAAGAACATTGTCAAGTCAAAAGGATGATATACAAGCATCATTGACTCAACTGTATTGGACAGTGAAGACGTCCCATAATAAATCAGACTCAAAGCCATTTTTATTAAAGGGTTGGTTTTATAATAATAATAACATGTAATAATAAAAAATAATATACAGGTCCTTCTCAAAAAATGTGCATATTGTGAAAAGTTCATTATTTTCCGTAATGTAATGATAAAAATTAAACTTTCATATATTTTAGATTCATTCCACACCAACTGAAATATTTCAGGTCTTTTATTGTTTTAATACTGATGATTTTGGCATACAGCTCATGAAAACCCAAAATTCCTGTCTCAAAAAATTAGCATATTTCATCCGACCAATAAAATAAGTGTTTTTAATACAAAAAAAGAGTCAACCTTCAAATAATTATGTTCAGTTATGATTAGTAGATTCAGTAGATTCTCTATGGGGTTCAGGTCAGGAGAGTTGGCAGGCCAATTGAGCACAGTAATACCATGGTCAGTAAACCATTTACCAGTGGCACTGTGAGCAGGTGCCAGGTTGTGCTGAAAAATGAAATCTTCATCTCCATAAAGCTTTTCAGCAGGTGGAAGCATGAAGTGCTCCAAAATCTCCTGATAGCTAGCTGCATTGACCCTACCCTTGATAAAACACAGTGGAGCAACACCAGCAGCTGACATGGCACCCCAGACCATCACTGACTGTGGGTACTTGACACTGGACTTCAGGCATTTTGGCATTTCCTTCTCCCCAGTCTTCCTCCAGACTCTGGCACCTTGATTTCCGAATGACATGCAACCACTGAGCAACAGTCCAGTGCTGCTTCTCTGTAGCCCAGGTCAGGCGCTTCTGCCGCTGTTTCTGGTTCAAAAGTGGCTTGACCTGGGGAATGCAGCACCTGTAGCCCATTTCCTGGATGTTTCTACTCCAGACTCAGTCCACTGCTTCCGCAGGTCCCCCAAGGTCTGGAATCGGTCCTTCTCCACAATCTTCCTCAGGGTCCGGTCACCTCTTCTCGTTGTGCAACGTTTTTTGCCACACTTTTTCCTTCCCACAGACTTCCCACTGAGGTGCCTTGATACAGCACTCTGGGAACAGCCTATTTGTTCAGAAATGTCTTTCTGTGTCTTACCCTCTTGCTTGAGGGTGTCAATGATGGCCTTCTGGACAGCAGTCAGGTCGGCAGTCTTACCCATGATTGCGGTTTTGAGTAATGAAACAGGCTGGGAGTTTTTAAAAGCCTCAGGAATCTTTTGCAGGTGTTTAGAGTTAATTAGTTGATTCAGATGATTAGGTTAATAGCTCGTTTAGAGAACCTTCTCATGATATGCTAATTCTTTGAGACAGGAATTTTGGGTTTTCATGAGCTGTATGCCAAAATCATCAGTATTAAAACAATAAAACACCTGAAATATATCAGTTGGTGTGCAATAAATCTAAAACATATGAAAGTTTAAGTTTTATCGTTACAATATGGAAAATAATGAACTTTATCACAATATGCTAATTTTCTGAGAAGGACCTGTATATATATATATATATATATATATATATATATATATATATATATATATATATATATATATATATATATATATATATACATATATACAATGTACTTACTGTGTACATGTACATCTTATTACATTGTACTTATATTTAAAGAACCTGCATGTAATCACATCTTTTATTAATTTCTGATAAAACTATACCTGCACTGTTAACCGTTCCCTTACACCTCAACCAACCCCTAAACCTATACCACCAAACCTGTCCCTAACCTTACTGGATTAGCTTACACTTTATTCTGTAACACTAGCTCAGGGTCCAATTCTCACTATTAACTAGTTGCTTATTAACATGCATATTACTAGGATATTGGCTGTTTAATAGTACTTATAAAGCACATATTAATGCATTATTCTGCATGATCATATTATACAACCCTTTATCACCCAATACCTAAACTTAACAACTACATCACTAACTATTAATAAGCAGTAATTGTGAGTTTCTTGAGGGAAAAGTCATAGGTCATAGTTAAAAGTGAATATGTTCCCCAAACTGTGACCTTTTATTTTGAGGTGCCATTGTTACAGAGTAATTATACAATTAAGTACTAAGTAATATCAACAAACTATACTATAGGGTTAGGGATAGTATTAGTGTTTGGTTTATGGTTAGTTTCTTGTAATTATGCATAATTTACTGTTGTTATATCATATAACATATAAAAAAGTGTTACCCTTACCCGTATCCAGCAAAAGTGTTTTACAATCCACAACATGTACATAACAATTACAGATTTAACATTTGAACAATTCAAACTCTGTTCTGTCACTGTGCAACACAACAAAAGTGTTATTCTTGTGCTCCATGAGGACATTACAGGAGATAAATGAGAAAACCACGACATAGAAGTGGGAAGGAAATATGATAGTTTAAACAATTGAAAATACTAAGTTAAATGAGATATGAATAAATACGTATGTCTAAAGACTGTACATTTCAGATGGGATATTAGTACTGTTCAAACGTTTGGGGTTGTTTAGATTTTCTAATGTTTTTGAAAGAAGCTCATCCGTCTGCTCATTGAACCTGCTTTTCTTTGATCAAAAATACAGTAAAATCAGCCATATTGTGAAATATGATTACAATTTAAAATAACTGTTTTCTGTGTGAATATATTTTCAAGTGTAATTTATTCCTGTGATCAAAGCTGAATTTCCAGCATCATTAGTCCAGTCTTCAGCGTCACATGATCCTTCAGAAATCATTCTGATTTGCTGAAATATGAAAATGTGAAATATGCTGATTTGCTGCTCAAGAAACATTTATTATTATTATTGATCAATGTTAAAAACAGTTGTGCTGCTTCATATTTTGAATGCACTTCATGTTTTTTCCAGGATTCTTTGATGAATAGAAAGTTTGAAATGAAAATCGTCTGGAACAATGTAAACGTTTTTACACTCTAAACGATTAGAAGCCGCCGTCTCAGTCTCTTGCTAGGACGCACTCATACCATTTAACCCAGATGAATGTTTGATTAATAGAGATTTGCATTTTGAGGATGGAAGGTTGGCTCAAAGTTATGAGTATTCCAGTGGGAGGAGGGGAAAGCGAAGAGAGAGAGAGAGGAGGATATAAAAGGGTCAGATCAGGCGACAGGTGTGTATTACAGGTGATGCACAGCTCCACCTTCACTTTCAAACTCTTGTTCAACAGTCATAGGCTTGTCCACTTTTCTATTGCGACGCATTAATAGTCGACTCACCCACTGGAACTACATTGAGGTAACTGAATATTCATGGTGCTTCTGTAGTTATTTGAGCGCATTTATTTGTTCTTTTGTTTGTTTCAGTTTCTTTGCTTACTCTGAAAAATGTTTCAGAAAGCGATGAAACTGCATTCGAACAGCTTTCAGTTCATTCTGTGCACTTTGTACTCATGTGCTGTTTGAGTTTTGTATACTTATCTGACCTTTTTTTTCAGATGTTGGCCCTTGAAACCGTGAGTATTTATTTATGTATTTTTCTGGGGTGGGGGTGCATGACAAATGATTTTCCAGCTCTGCAGGATCTCAAAAAAAAAAACGTTTATATATACCTTTATATAAATTAAAGGACATATTTACTATAATATATTAAACTCACAAGTGTGCATATATCAGCTCACTTGAATGGCACTGTTGTATGACTGTTTATTGGTGCTGAAATGATTTGGAACAATCATTATTCCTGTATAATATCATATCTGATCTACACAAATGAATGCAGAACGTTTTGATGTACATTTAAAGTGTTGCATGTGTTGTATGAAAATATGCTGGTGTAAAAATGAAAGTAAAACGACACTTAGTTTTATATTTTGTTGTTTAATGCAATGACATTAAGACATTTAAAGTGTGGCTTAAATGTCAAAATGCTGAAGGCAAAATATATATGCTTATTAAATATGCATATTATTACCACTATAATGTTTACACACACTCACAATGCAAATTATTATCATTTTTACAGAGAAGAGGGAAATTCACTTTCTAGCCATGCAAATTGTTGCAACTTCCTTCCAATATTCCTGTTAAACAGTTGTAACTGTAAATTAATATAATTGTGCTCAAAAATGTTAACAAAAAAATTAACAACATAAGAAGGGATCATAAAAATTGCATTTAATTTTTTTTAGTTAGTACCTGAATAAGATATTAAACATAACAGATTACAGTTTACAGAATGAGTCCACAAGAAAAAAATAATTAAAGTTGAATCTATAAAAATGATCCCATACTAAATTTTGATTCTTAATACTGTATTTCATTACCTGGGTGATCCACGGCTGTTTTTATGTTTTGTGATGGTTGTTCGCGAGTCCCTTGTTTTTTCTGAGCTCTTTTCTTCAGGAAAATACTCCATGTCCTGTACTCTCTTTGCTTTTCCAGTATATTTTGCATATTTTAACCTTTTTGACAATTGAGGCCTTTTTAAACTTTTTGATTTGGATGATTAGGGTAAACCAATCGTTTTTTTTTTTTTTTTGTCTGTCTTCTGGGAAGCGTATTCGTATATTTTGTAGGGCAGTACTAAATGAAAAATAACATGCACTTTTATGAACCCTAGATTTGTTAAAATTATTACACATTTTACAGATTCTGCAAGGGATATGTAAACTTTTGAGCAAGACTGTATACTGTAAAAAAAATGTCATTTTTTAATTTGTTGTTCTTTAAACTACGAGAAGGAAATAAAATTGCCTCTCCTAAACATGAAAGCAACTCACAAGAATGAAACTGAAATATTTAACTTTATTTTACCCATTATTCCACTGATGCTCATTGTGTGATGTCTGATTTAATGCTTGCTTACATGCATTGACTTACCTACAGGTTCAATACTTCCAAGACCTGGGCCCTAGAGAGGCGTTGTCAGGGAACCTGGACCTCGACATGATTGAGGAATACCTGCAGGAGAACTCGGTGGAGGAGATGTCAGCTCCATGTGTCCAGAGGAGAAACCAGGAGGAGCACCGTATGGCAGGTAAGAGTTTTACAATCAAACCTAAAACACCAGGAGACCACTGAGGGAAGAGTCACTTCTCCTTTTTGAATTGAATGGAAGTGTTCTTTCAGTTTTGTAAGGTTAGTAATTTCCTCTTTGTCAAAGCTTTGTTATTTGTCTCAAGACGTGGATTCCATACCTCAGGTTATAACAGTTTAGTTTAGAGAGAAGCAACTGTAACAAAAGTGGGAATTTAGCAATAAAAAGTACTGTGAATTGTGTGATATTTTTGTCACACAAAAAACCTGTATAAACACAGTCACACAGTTTTTAAACAGGTCTACCTTCTCCACGTCCCCAATTGGTCAGTCAGACAGCTAGCCCCACCCCCAAACTCACACCATTGGTCGAGCTGTTGCCGTGTCTTTTGAAAGTGCTACAGATTAACAGTGTTTACACTTTTCAGGGGAATCAACCTATAAATGGTATATATTTGTTTTATATATTTGACAAAGCTTTGTTATTTGTCTCAAGACGTGGATTCCATACCAAAGGTGATAACAGTTCAGTTTAGTGAGGAGTAACTGTAAAAACGGCAGCAATTTAGAAATAAAAAGTACTTGTGAATTGTGTAATATTTTTGCCACAACAACAACAAGAAAAACAACAACAAAAAAGGCTGCAATTTTTAAACAGTTCTATCTTCTCCAAGACCTCTATTGGTCACTCAGACAGCTAGCCCCGCCCCCAAACTCACACGATTGGCAGAGCTGTTTCTTTTGTCAGGCTGGTCAGATGCTCAAGTAAACAGCAATGTTTTGAAAGTGCTACAGCTCAACAGTATTACACTTTTCATGGGAATCAACCTACAAATGGAATTGGCCGCTGCCAGTTATGTTGGATAGGAGAAAGTGTTTAAACATCCAAAATAACCACAACTTCTTACAGCTTGTATGTGTTGTTGATTGTAGCGAGCAGCATATGTGATAATAATGATTGCTGTGTTTCCATAGAGAACAGCTGGTCTGGTCGTTATGCATATGAATGGCATTATAGCGCAGTGCCAGGAACAGATGAGACTCGTGAACAACAGCCTCAGCAGCAGCAGACGTGGCTCTCTCAGTCAAGTCACAACGAGTGGGTAGGTCTCACCAGACATAAACACCAATAATATCACAGTCATATGTAGTTCTGAATGTAGTTTGACCTATGCGTGGATGTTAATAACGGTCTACGTTTTAGGGACACTGCCAGTATGACAGAAACCAATGGAGTGATTCAGATTCGCTGTCCACCAGTTCTGGATGCCAAGAATTTCCCCCATCTCCGACCTCTGACAGGACGGGACAGATCGTGTATGACTCTATGGCACTAGCGCCGCTCTCAGGTAAAACACAGCATTAGTAGGCCTTTGTTTGTCCTATTTTCATTTTGGTTTTGGGACAGTCGATTCGTTTTAGTGAGTCAGTTTAAAATGGACTGGTTAAAAAGGGAATGTTTCACCAATAAATGATCAATTCTAATCATTTACTCACCCTCAAGTTCTGTGGAACACAACAGATTGTTTGAAGTCAATGGGGTCCAAAAACAACTTAAATTAAAATGGGCATAAAATCCCACTTACATTGAGGAGTCACATCTAGAGAACTAAATATCATCGAGACAGGCTTGGCTGGGCTCTTTTGACTTTATTTAGTGTCAAATGTTTATGTTTCCAACATGTCACCCACCTTGTATTTTTTCCTCCAAAGAGTTTTGTGTCAAGTGATTTACACAGGCTGTGGTTAAATCGAGTTGGACATTACCCAGATAGCAACATAGTGTTGGCCCAGATCCGGCCCACAACTGGTACACATGGATTCCACATGTAACATATGTGGGCCGGATCTGAGCCGACACTATGTTGTTATCTGGGCACTACATAGGCCATTTTTTTATAATAATAATAATAGGCCTTGATAATAGACCTCAGCGCTGTTTTTTTAATTACTTGACCAACAAGTGATTAGATAGACACACACACAAACAGACAGACAGACAGATGCCAAATGCATAGATGTCACATTCTGCTATTTAAAAGTCACTAAAACCCTTGTCATGTCTCAGGTAAAAGGAAAGAGCGCCTGTTCCAGTTCTTATATGAGATGTTACAGACACCAGACATGCGTAGCTGCATTTGGTGGGTTCAGTCCAACAGCGGAACGTTCCAGTTCTCCTCCCAGAACAAGGAAAAGCTGGCAGAGATGTGGGGCAGACGCAAGGGCAACCGGAAAACCATGACGTACCAGAAAATGGCCCGTGCCCTGCGAAACTATTCGCGAACAGGAGAGATCTGCAAAGTGAAGCGTAAACTTACCTATCAGTTCACTGAGAGAACACTGAGAGGCCTTCAGAACAGCTCGCAGAGATTCATGGGTAGTTAATGTGCTCCAGCCACCAAGACTTTCTCCTAGCTGGGAAAGAGTAAATAAATACTGAGTATTTTACAGAGGATGGTTTTGCCTTTTTAATGTTCATAATGTAATGTGGACTTAAAACACTGATTTTCTAATATTATTTGGCTTAATTGAGGCTCAATTGAACTTGTGAATTTTTATGTACACTAACATTGAATAACATGGAATTCTATGAAGTTGAAGGTGATCTTTGAAATATGTAAATCTGAGGATTGTTAACCATTACACTGCGTTATATGTAGTTATGAATCCGTTTTTTATAAATAAAATATTTGCCAATTTTTTGCTAATTTCAATGATTTTTTTAATGCTATTAAATGTTTACACCTGATGTGCATGAATAAATTAATCTTTACATGCAAAGTCATTTTAATCTTTTTAATTTATAAAATTACATTGTGAAAATGTTTTGTTCATGATCAGTTTATTTTCCCCAAGTCTTAATATGACTGAACCGACCAGACAACATAGCTCAGTCATGAAACTCTAGATGGCACAAGCTAATCCTTTACATGCAATCTGCTAGCAATTACATCATTTACTCAATGGCATAAAGCTGATTGGCCTCTGCTGATTCTGCAGCCAATGAGATTGCTTGCTCAACATTTAAATCTGGTGTAGTGTTTGCTGTAAGCTGGTCCTGCAGTGCACTATTAGAGTTCCTCTGAAACCCTCCACCTCCCCCAGCTCCACCTGCCTAGATCTACTATGGGATTTATGAACGTCTGTTTATGCATATCTGTGTACCTAATGGCAAAAGCAACTCTCTGAAGCAGTGTAGAAGATCTAGTTCACCAAGACCAAATACATTAACATGCTTAAACTATTCAGAGACCTGTTGATTAATGATTCAAATTAGGTTACACCAACAACTCTTAATAATAAGAGTAAACCACTTTTAGTTCCAGGGCCGGCGATCCGCACATGCACTTCACGCACTGCGCGTAGGGCACCAAGTGAAATCAAAAATCTGGGTCGTGAAAAATCATCACAATAGGCTACTAGTATAAATAACAAATAAAATATGTCTACAGCATGTTAATATACAAAAGCAATACAAAAGTAATATAGAAAAATATTTGGTCTAATGGCCTAGACCAAATTAGTTGAGAAAAAGGTGAATCTCCTGTGCCAGTCTCCCTCTGGTGCCCCCCCTTCCCCACCTCCCAGTGGTCTGTTCGATTATGCCTCAATCAATGTCAAATTTGGCAGACACCGACCTCAGACATGGCCTCGAAAAGGCACCAAGAGTCGGGGGGCGGAAAAATGGAAAAAGAAGAGACAGCGGGATGATACTCACGCGTCGCATGCAGGTAAGACAATGTTTTAAGTAAAAATGTTAGTTTTGTGGCGCGGGCGCCCTTGCGTCGTGTATGCATGTCCAGGGGGGCGTCGCTAGTAGTGCAAATGATCCGGGGCAGGCTTTTTTTAGCCCTGCATGTTGAATCTTTTATTTTAACGGGGGTCCGGGGGTTTCTCCCCTGGGAAATTTTGACACTTGGGCTGTTTAAGATGCAGTTAGTTTGTTTGAGAATAAAAGGAAGACCGCTTAGATGCGTTTTTTCGTTGTTGTTCTATGCGGATAATGCGGCCATTTTCAAGAGGTTCATAGGCCGAGGCCCAAGGGCGACATCTGTTGGTAAAACTGCAATTAGAAAAAAAAAAATCCCACAATCTCAGTGTTTGTATATTTTCATATAGAGTTGATATAGATTTCACAGAGTTGTCAAATTATTAGGGCTGGGAAAAGATTAATCGCATCCAAAATAAAAGTTTGTGTCTACATGATAAATGTGTGTGTACAGGTTATAATTATTTTGTATATATAAATACACACACATATGCACGTATATATTTAAGAAATATTTGCATGTATATACTGTATATATTTATATATAATTTAAATGGGCGGGGGGCACCACCAAGCATTTGTGCTTAGGACACCCAAATGGCGAGCGCCGGCCCTGTCAGGTATAAGTTTGCAACTGCCTGTTTAAATGTTACAGTAAATTACATGCAACTTTTCCATGGTAATATGGTTCTACAAAGTATTTAAAAATGTATTTTAAAGAACAAGTTTGTATAATAGTGATCTATGCACAAACCACATGGTATTACTACAGTATGTGTTAACAATGAAGTACGTTTTTGTTAGTGGAAGAAACAATATGCTGCACTGTAAAAAAAGAAGTTGCTGCCTTAAATCTTTAAGTACAATCAACTTGGATTTTTAAGTCATTGCAACTTAAATTACATTAAACTGACTTTAAAATGTTAAGATGAATGTTAAAAATGTCTTAAAAATGACTTTAAAATAAAAAAAGTTATAAATTGCTTTACTTATTTTGATGAGTTAAAGCAATGTAAAAACATATGTTGTCAACTTATTGATCATATTATTTTTTACAGTGTAAGATCAACATTTCAATGACATCAATATTGAATATATTTAATATATGTATATACACATATATATATATATATATATATATATATATATATATATATATATATAACTCTAAAATGCAGTCACATGCATCTACAGTAAACAAGGGCTCATGTTTTTAGCATCTGATTTTTTTTCCACTGAAAAATCTCACCATGAGGAGCTCACACAAATGACAATATCTCTGACGAAGCCATGTGCTCCATCTGATGGCAGTTTACCACATGCCCACCATGTACATATTCACGCACATATGGCCATATATGCAAAGCATGTGTACTCTGGAAACCGCCACTACAACAGAACTGTTAATGATTGTCGAGTAGAGAATGTTGTTTGTCTTATGCCAGTGGCTTTCTGTTAAAACCACACAAACTGTTACAATTATAGTCTAATCAATTAGACCTTAAATTATAAAACTATACAATTTTGTATGAAACTTAAGTTGTCAAATCACTGTTTACAGTACTGTTGTGTAAAGTCAATGTTAGTTTTGCAATCATTTTGAAGTACTAATTATGAAGTCCATTTAGGATCCAAAATGAACATTTTGTCTGATGTCTGATGAAGCTGTATTTTTCTTTTGCTTTTTTTTCATTCTAGCATATTCCTTGAATGTTAGTGACAAACTGTACAGCTCATATAGTTACTTTATAGATGAACTTCTTATATAAAGTTTTGATGAAAAAATATCTCTTAGAAGTTATAGACGTGTGTTGTTTTGACAGACGTTTTTTGGTTTGTATTTGAAATGAGTTGCATAATAAAAAAAAAATACTAAAAAGTTGTTCTCTACGTAGACATCATGATGTACAACCATGGTGCTCTAATTTTATTTCAGTTTATTTCAATTTTATTTCTATTTTTATTTTAATATGGAATTTCTAAAACAGCACAGTTTTCACATAAATTTTGTTTAAACATGCTTATACATTCTTCAAAACGTCCTGAAATTGTATTCAATTTTAGTATTATACAGTCTGACACGTTTTCATCATTTTGAAAAATATCGACTTTTTTTTTTTACTAAACTTGTATACCTTTTCAGTCCAAAATTCATCATTATAAAATGTTTAAACATTGACTGAATTAGATTTAAAATATTCAGATTTTCATAAAAATCTAAAAAAAAACAAAAAACACTTTCTGTCACATCAGTTTTTTTACTAGCCAGTTCTTTGAGGAGAACTAAATCTATTGTCTGGTCATGTTGCAATTTCTTAATTGTTTTTTTTTTTTCTCAAACTTGATCTTGAAGTCTTTTCAGTTCTCTCATTCATTAATCTCCTCATAAGAGATTTCACTGCTTCATTCTCTGACTGTCTGTCCATCGAAGGCTGTGGCTGATGAAGACTCAAACGCAGCACTGCCCCCTGTTGTCCATAGGAATACAAAACAGTCACTTCTTTTAAATCAACAGATGCATTAATGAACACTAACCAGCAGATGGAGAGAGTGAAATGTCAGCAAGGTCCCAATAAAAGAGCATAACAGAAGATAGTGTAATCAGAACAACAACACTGACAAAAAATATCCTTTTGATGTTTTATCCCAAGTTTCTTCTGACCAGGAGGACCTTACAGTGAGACTTAGACTTGATATGAGAAATGTATCATCATAACAGTGATCACAACCAGAAATCTGTTGCATAAGGTGTGTGTGTGTGTGTGTGTGTGTGTGTGTGTGTGTGTGTGTGTGTGTGTGTGTGTGTGTGTGTGTGTGTGTGTGTGTGTGTGTGTGTGTGTGTGTGTGTGTGTAACAAATTTTCTGACTGAGGAAAGAAACTTAAGCATAAGTTCCATAAACTTAAGTCAAGGGGCTCTCGTTGATAGTCATGATATGGTTTGGTTCATGGTGCCAGCACAGCACTTTGGCTACCACACCACCTTACATAAGAAATGACCTAAAAGTGATAAGAGAAAAGAAAAAAATGGACTGCGCTACTAAGCGGATGCTCACTGGAGAAGTATATGGAGGAGTTATTGGAGGTGTACCATGAGGCACGGTTGGACGATGAGGCACTCAAGTACCTCTTCTGGAGCAGGTTGGATGGCATCTTGGAGCAGATGCTGCTATTAAAGGAGGGCCATGTCCCCTAATCGACTTCTCCGACTACACCTTATGAGTATGTGGATCCTCCTTCACCATGGGAGTTGTCGAGGTGGACAACATCAACTCCAACTCCCACTATCCAGACCAGATCTTCCTGTCCGCTCCAGACCAGAAGCCAGACTCATCATCAGAGTCCGGAGCTTCTCGCAAAGGCTGAACAACCCCCAGAGGCAGAAGAGGAGCTATGGCTCATTGATTTGTGGACCACGGAGTCAGTTACTAACCACAGTCCCCAACCCCGATATCATTCCTCCTCAGCCTGTCCCATTTGGCTTCTTGGATGGACTGGTCCCATCTGGAATCCTTCCTCCCTCACTGGCCCCACGCTCTCCACTGGCTCCATCCACTCCCCGGGATCCGCCTTCTCTGCTAGTGCCGTTCAACTCATCAGCTCCGCCCGATCCACTGGCTCCCTCCAGTTCTTTGACTCCGCCTCGGGCATCTCTAATACCATCTTGGCCTTGTGAGGTGGATTCCCTAGCTCTACCTTGGACCTCCGGGCCCATGACGACACCTCTGTCTGTTAGTCCCTCTGCCCCGCCTTGGCTCCATGCTCACTCTGGTTCACCGTGGTCTGTCATTACTTGGGCTCCCTCTATCCTCCGGCTCTGCCTTGGTCTATCGTTGTCCTGGTCCTGCCGTGGACTTCCCGAGCCTCCGGCTGCACCTCAGTCCACCATCCCTTTAGCTCCATTGGACTCCTCCATCCTTTGTCCTCGCTCCCTCCGATGTCTTTCAGCATTCTTCCAGGTCCCCTATCTATACCTTGGTCCCACAGGTGAGAGACATAGCCTTGGCCTCCCAAACCTATGGACTCACTGTGTCACCCTAGATCATCATCCTCTCAGCTCCGCTGATCAACCCTGTGTTCAGTTACTCCTTGTCAGTTTTTGTTTGTTCATGTGTGGTATGCCATCTCCAAAGTTCCTGTTCTTTATTCTCCTGGCATCTAATTCATGTTCTGTTTATTGAAATAAATATTGTTTTTGTTTTCCTACTCCTAATCTTCTTTGTGCACTTTTGCTACCAATGAACTGGAAGCAATATCAACTATAACATTTTTTTTTGTGACTCTCATTATATTTTTTGTGACTTCATTATATTGTTTGACCACAAACGGTTCCTCATAAATTGCATTAAAAACACATTATTTCTGAGGTGGAGACCTTAGAATTAAACATGCATGTGATATGGTCACGTGACGAATGTACGTAGCATACTGCTGTATTAAATGGTTATTGCTGCACAAACAGTATCTCATCAGTATTGTAGAGGCTTAAGATGACTTTGAAGCTGTGGATGTTAGCTTGATAGAACAAAAATAGGCAGCAAATTTTCCAACATTTTGATTGTGACTGGATTTAACATTATTTTTGTCCGCCTTCAAATGGAATTATTTGATGCAATACAGATGTGACTGTGAATAATATTTTCTATTCAGAAGACATATAAGTGAAAATGAGACCCTTAGAGATGCATACTGAAGATCAGGTGTGTGTGTGTGTTCTGTTTGTTCGTTGTCCTTGTATTGGTAGCTCTCCTCATGGCCTGGTTGATCTACACCTCTCTGGAGCTCGCCATCGCTGTGGCTTGCTGCCTGGGGAATGTGCTGGTGGTTTGGGCCATGTGTTTGACGCAGACTTTCCGTCAACCTACCTTCTATTTTGTGGTCTTTCTGGCCGTGGCAGATTTCCTGGTAGGGTCGCTGGCAGTGTCACTGGCTGTGCTGGTGGACGGGTGGGTGGAGATCCCATTCCAGGCCTGTTTGGGGGTCAGTTGTGTGGTGTTGGTGCTGACCCAAGCATCTGTGTTGTCTCTTTTGGCTATTGCTGTGGACCGATACCTGCGGGTATCAATACCTCTCAGGTAAGAACTTTCGGCAATCTTATGTTACCAGTCAGAACCAGGAAACACATGATGCATTCACGTCATGTCGAGATGACAACATGTGACGTTCTATTCAAAGTTGTTCACGTCCTTGGACTATGAATTATGCGTTTCTATGGCAAAACTATCAACACCTCCATGAATCTGCAGTGGTCAGGTGGTACAAGTAGGAGCTCTCAGAAAATTCCCATCTTACAAACTGTAATTACAAGCTCTACGAGGACATGAACGCTTTTTACAAGTTGAAATATCGTAAACGGGTAATTACAACATGGCGTGAATGCACCTACAGTTCCTAGTCAGTTTGAGGAGATCGTACACTGTTTATATTGTATCATATAATGTGTCCCGGGTTTGAATTAACTTTTTTATCCACCAGCCAATTTTGGCTGTCGACATGAAACAGAAGACACAATAGTATAATCTTCCCTATTATTATGTTATGTCTAAAGTTAACCATTCTTCCCCACTAGATGGCGCTGTTTTCTATAGTTTTAGTTAAACTTCCATTTAAAAAAAAAAAAAAAACTTTATTTGTTATGCTTCATAGCGACAATCACGCAAACTTCAGTAGCCATTTTCCTGTACTGCGCAGCAGAGAGATCGCGTACTCCGGATTCCAGTGTTGTTGTGTAAAGCCCCAGAGAAGCTTTGCTTGCAAGTTTATTTCATATAATTGTAATGTTATATACTTTGTGTCTGTATCTTATTAAGATGGGTATATTAGACGCACTTTAGCGGTTCCACGTGCTTTGTACGGACATTTCAAAGGATCGCCATGTGATCTCACAACAATTACTGTGATTTAACAATGTTAATGTAAATATTTTGTAAGTAGTCATTTTATTTTGGTTATTTATATTTAAATAAGCATTTTGTATTTCCTTTCAGTTTCACAAAATAATGTAACATTGAGAGAAACAACATGATTGCACTCAAGTAAAGAAGATAATTGACATCCTCTGAGTGTTCATTGAAACCTCTTCATCACGTTATATAGTGTTTAGCTATCTGTATATGCATGCCCAACACACACGCATGCAGAGGACAGAATAGTGAAAAAGCATAACGACGGGCTGAAACAACACTTTTGAGAAGGTCAGCTATCAAGATGGATGTTAAAGAGAAAACTGAAGAGCAACAGCTGACCACATCACATGCCTCACTCAGTCAACTGGAAACCAGATCGGTGATATCTGCATCTTCCAAGAGCTCAAGATCGTCCACAGCAAGTATGGCGGCAACCAGAGCACGAGCTAAAGCAGAAGCAGTGAGAGCACGTACACATTTTGTGGAAAGAGAGGCTGAGGTACTGCTAGAAAGAGCTAAACTGGAATCTGAACTGTTATCACTACAGCATAAAAAGGAGTTTGCAGCGGCAGCAGCAGAGGCTGAGTTTCTTGAAGCGGCTGTAGCAGAGATCGAAACAGGAGAAATGAATATGGCGACTGATGTCACAGCGTTTCCACAGGAGACTATTGAAAAGTGTACAAAGGACTATGTAGACAGTCTTTCTGGATTAAGTTTTCACCGTCTTCCTCATGTTAAAGCCGAGCCTCACTCCCGTGTTCACGAACAGTTTATGACCTCGTCTGTGCTTCCCACCACGACTGTCACGAGCAATGCCACACAGAACGTTGACAGACTTAACCACATTTCAACTCCTAGACCAGACACTGTAAACCAGCTTAGAATGCTCAGTACACGGTTATCATTTCCCCAGCACACTCCTGGCAACCTGCCAAACACATCAATCTCTAATAACAAAGCCTATGGACAAATTCCAGTTTCAGAGAAAGTGAGACAACCTCAGACTTCCTAACTCAGCGGTTCAACGCAACAGCCACCCTCAACAAACCATGCAGGTATGAGTGAAATAGCCAGATACCTGGTGCGTCGTGAGCTTGTGAACTCAGGGCTTAGTAAGTTTGACGATCGGCCGGAAAACTACTTAGCCTGGAAGTCATCATTTATGAGTGCTCTAGAAGGAATATCGCTCACTTCAAGCGAGGAGCTTGATCTTCTGACACGGTGGCTAGGACCGCAATCCTCAGAGCAAGTCAAAAGATTGAGAGCTGTTCATGTCACTGATCCAGCGGCCGGTTGTAGAATGGCAGGGTCCCGTCTAGAAGAAAGCTTTGGGAGTGCTGAAATAATTGAGAAAACACTCTTTGATAAGCTGGATTGTTTCCCTAAAATGAGCAATAGAGAACCCCAAAAGTTAAGAGAACTTGCAGATCTGCTCAAAGAAGTGGAGTCAGCAAAGCTTGGAGGCTATTTACCCGGGCTCTCTTTCCTGGACACAGCGAGGGGCGTGGCACCTATTGTCAGCAAACTTCCTCTTAACCTCCAAGAAAAGTGGATGTCCCAAGGGTCTCAATATAAGCTTCAGTACCAGGTACCATTTCCTCCATTCACATTTTTCACAGATTTTGTATGTAAGGAGTCCTATATGCGCAATGATCCAAGTTTCACATTCAACTTATCTCCAACTGCCCCTGTGAAGCCTGAAAACTCAGTAAGAAGAGGTGGACCACTGAAAAGCTTCATCTCTACTCACAAAACTGAGATTGCACAAACAACCAGCTCTTCCGATTCGCCGAACTGTAAGCCTGATTTCAACAAACAATGCCCCATTCACAAAAAAACCCATCCTTTCAAACGGTGCAGAGCCTTTAGAGCTAAAAACATTGAGGAACGGAAAATGTTTTTGAAGGAGCATAATATCTGCTTCAGATGTTGTTCTTCGAATGAGCATGTGGCCAAAGACTGTGAAGTTGTTATACAGTGCACAGAGTGTGGCAGCAACAAACATGTCACAGCTCTTCATCCTGGACCACCCCCATGGATACTAAAAGCATCCAACACAGAGCATGGCGGGGAGAGAGAAAGTGCAAACCCTTCCATTAACTCTAAATGCACAGAGGTCTGTGGGGATACTAATAGTTCACAGTCCTGTTCGAAAATCTGTCTCATCAAAGTTCACCCTAAGGGAAAGCCAGACAAATCACTGAACGTCTATGCTATTCTTGACAATCAAAGTAATCGCTCACTTACCAGAGCTGAATTTTTCGACTTCTTCAATCTCAAGAGCACAGAATTTCCCTACACTCTGCGAACATGCGCTGGAGTCACAGAAATGTCTGGGAGGCGAGCTATGGACTTCATCGCACATCCTCTAGATGGCAGTCTTTCAGTCCCACTCCCTATGCTCATTGAGTGCAACTACATGCCCGAAGACAGGTCAGAGATTCCCACTCCTGAAGCAGCAAAGCACCACTCACATCTCAAATCTATTGCTCATCTCGTCCCTCCTCTAGATCCAAATGCTCAAATACTTCTCCTTCTTGGACGTGATATCCTCCAAGTTCACAAGGTAAGAGAGCAACGCAATGGGCCACAAAATGCTCCCTATGCTCAAAGACTGGACCTAGGCTGGGTTGTGGTGGGTGAGGTGTGTCTTGGTGCTGCTCACAAGCCTTCAATTGTTAGTGTTTACCGCACAAACATTCTAGAAGACGGGCGTCCATCTTACTTTAGTCCATGTCCCAATAAACTCTACTTCAAGGAGAAATTAACTGCACAGCCAAGTGTTAAATCCACTCACCTGCCCCAATTTGCTCCCAGCCCTCCGGCCACCTCAGTCTTTGAAAGAACGGAGGATGATGAAAAAATAGCCCCTTCAATTGAGGATAGGCAGTTCATTCAGTTAATGGACAAAGTAATGTTCATGCATGATGCTAACAGCTGGGTAGCTCCCCTTCCCTTTCGTGCACGTAGACAGCGGCTTTCAAACAACCGAGAGCAAGCCCTTAGCCGTTTTAACTCTCTCTGACGCACACTACTTAAGAAACCCGAGATGAGAGAACACTTCGTAAAGTTTATGCAGAAGGTCTTTGATAACAATCATGCCGAGCCAGCTCCTCCAGTGAACCCAGGGGAGGAGTGCTGGTACTTGCCCTCCTTCGGTGTATATCATCCACGCAAGCCTGGTCAAATTCGGGTAGTGTTCGACTCCAGTGCCCAGTTCCATGGCGTGTCTTTGAACGATGTGCTGCTAGGAGTCCTACTACGATTTAGGCACGAGCAAATAGCCATCACTGCGGACATAGAGCAAATGTTCCACAGTTTTATCGTCAGAGAGGATCATAGGAACTTCCTCCGCTTTCTGTGACAAGCCATTCACACGCAGAGGAGTCCTGGTGACTGTAAACAGCTTGTTTGACCCTTTCGGCATGGTGGCGCCAATCACAATCCAAGGGAAACTGCTACTCCGTCAACTTTCGAATGGGAAGTCGGACTAGGATTGCCCCCTCGCAGCTGAAAAGGAAACGAAATGGAACCGCTGGAAAGACTCGTTGCAGGACTTAGAGCAGCTAAAAATCCCCAGAGCTTACACTGTAATGTCCATTTCCCAATCTGTAAAAAAGGAGATTCGCATCTTCTCAGACACATCCGTTCAGAACATATCCGCTGTCGCATACTTGAAAGTAACGGATCATGATGGAATGTGTCAAGTTGGATTCATTATGGGAAAAGCCAAGCTAGCCCCACAGACTGGACATACGATTCCCAGACTTGAACTGTGTGCGGCCGTCCTTGCAGTCGAAATAGCTGAACAAATCGTCCAGGAACAAGACATCAAACCACACACCCTACTGTTCTATACAGACAGCAAAGTTGTATTAGGGTATATCTGCAATGAGACCCGACGCTTTTACTTGTACGTCAGTAACAGAGTTCAAAGAATTCAAAAATTCACTCACCCAGAACAGTGGCTTTACATTCCAACCTCACAAAACCCTGCATATGTTGCTACTAGACCAGTTCCTGCATGCCGTCTAACTGAAACAACCTGGCTCACCGGTCCTACATTTCGGCAGCATCCTGAACTCACCCCTATGAATGAAGCGTCTTATAATCTTACCGACCCAGATACAGACGTGGAAGTGCGAGCACACGTCACCACCTGCTTAAACCCTACTTCTGGTCTTGGTTCTCACCGCTTTGAAAGATTTTGATCTTGGAGATCCTTAAGAAGAGCTGTAGCTTCTCTTATTCACGTCGCTCAGTCTTTCAGAAACAAAGAAAAGTCGTGTTGCGGCTGGCACCACTGCAACAGTTGGTACATGCCCGAGTTACTGACTCAAGCTGAAAGCGTCATCATTAGGTGTGTACAACGAGAGGCTTATAAAGCAGAAATCACTTGTCTGGAAAATGAGAGAGACATCTCTAAGCAGAGTTCCCCTAAGAATTGGAGGCAGACTAGAACAGTCCACACTCCTCAGCAGAGAGAAACACCCTCTCATCATACCTGGCCATGATTACATAGCAACCATGAGAAAGTAAATCATCAAGGTTGAATATTTACAGGAGCAATCCGCTCTGCAGGATTCTGGATAGTTGGAGCAAAAAGACGGATCAACGGAGTCCTCCGCAAGTTTGTCACTTGGCACAAAAAGAGGGGTAAAACAGCTGAAAAAAAATGGTAGACCTCCCTTCTGACCGCATCAGCACGGAACTAATGTCGGCTTGGACGTGTTTGATCCTTGGAATGTATCAGCTCGCCGTACCCGGGGGGGGGGGCCAGGCCTACAGTTAAAGATGGGCAGAAATATTCACGTTTATCCATGCGAGCCATTCATATTGAACTGATATCAATGGACACATCAAGTTTCATTAATGCGCTTCGCCGCTTCTTCGCCGCTTCTTCGCCGCTTCTTCGCCGCTTCTTCGCCGCTTCTTCGCCGCTTCTTCGCCGCTTCTTCGCCGCTTCTTCGCCGCTTCTTCGCCGCTTCTTCGCCGCTTCTTTGCCATACGAGGTCCAGCAAAGATCATACGATCCGACTGTGGTACTAATTTCCAAGGAGCATGCAGAGAGCTGAATACGCTTGTGGTCTCGACCAAAGATTCAAGCGTGACCAAATACCTCAGTGAGGAAGGTTGAAAATGGATCTTTAACCCACCTCATTCATCTCACATGGGAGGAGCATGGGAGAGGATGATCGGACTTTCAAGGTGGATCTTAGACTCCATGTTTCCTCAAATCAGCTCCTCACATCTGACTCATGAAATGCTGTCAACTCTAATGGCCGAAGTGTGTGATGTGATCAACGCAAGACCTCTCGTATCCATTTCAACTGACCCCGAGTCGCCCTTTCTCCTCACTCCAGCAATGATCCTCACCCAAAAGGTATGTACATCGTACGCAGCTCTAGGACCTTTTGAAGGCGCCGATCTATATCGGAAACAGTGGAAAAGAGTGCAGTTTCTCGCAAACATATTCTGGGAAAGGCGGAGGCGACAACCTTGCATCCCTTCAATCGCGCAGGAAATGGCAAGACAACAAGCCTAATATCAAAGAAGGAGACCTGGTCCTCATGAAAGATGATCAGGGAAAAAGGAACGAATGGCCAATGGCTCTGGTCACCAAAGCCATCTCCGGTTCAGATGGCAAAGTCAGAAAACTGGAACTCAAAGTCACTAAGAGTGGCACTGCTAAGACGTTCTTAAGGCCTATTACTTAGGTTATTTTGCTTATGTGTTAAGGTACCCTGTGAATGCGTATTCACTTGTTAAGAATTCAAGAGTGGCATTATGCTTAAAGGTGCCATGTGGAATGTCTGCCAAAAAATAAATTCATACTCCACATTCCATACCAGATGGAGGCAGTATACCTCCAGAAAGTGAGTTGGTCTACTCTAACGTAACAAACGAGAAACGGCATAGTCTCTATGCTCCGCCCTTACAGTCTATGGCTCCGCCCTACCTTCACGCCGTAGCAGAAGCCGAGCCAACTCCTATTAGAGGACGATTTGACTCCAGACTCCAGAGGAACGTTAGCTGATGTCAAGTGATTTTTAAACGACATCTACAAGCTACTCCCCTTCACCTTTACCAGTGAATATGTTCATATTAGTTTTGTTTATATTACATATTTATTGTTAGTTTGAATTACATTTATTTGACAGACAGCATTCGCTGATTTAGACCAAGCTTGCGCCATTCAGAGCTACTAACTCGCAATTGACACTTTTCACACGCTCTCACGCCACACTGTATTTTCTGACGCACAGAAAAATCGCAAAGCAAAGAGGACACGTAGGCCGACAGATTAGACAGAGCAGGTTAGTCATGATATATAAAAAACTAAGCTCTCAGATTCTGTCAATTTTATTACGCAATTCAAACAATATGTTTTTTGCCGCTTGTAGAAGTTAAATGAGAGATCCCTAGCGCACGTGAACCGATCATCTCTACTAACGTTAGCTAATAGTAAAAAAACACGAAGACTTTTAAAAAATACAGTAGCCTATGCTACAACTTACCAAAATGTATTCCTCACATATGAGTGTTACATATGCTGCCCGCGGTTGATGCTAATTTAGCAGCATATATCAAGTTTGATTTCATTATCAACACCTCTTCTTCTAGTGTTATTATTAGTCCCCAGAAAACATTTGGCTTCATTACGTTTCGTGCGTCCATTTGGGGTTCATTATCACCGAAGACATTTCAAGCTTCTTAGCTAATGTTACATTTTATCATCAGTTTGGTAGAGACGGCTGGTAGATAACAGGTGAAAACAGGATCGGATCTGTGGATAACGTTAGAGCTAACTATCAAACGCTAATAGATAACAGTTAACGTTACGGTTAAGTTAGCCATCACATTAGCACTTTAATCAAACATCCTTCGATACATTTCTATAGCCTCGTGAGACCATCCTGATCTCGCGAGCTGTCAAGGTTTCACTCGCAGATCAGTCTGGATACTTTCCGTTAAAGAAAATTTGGGAGCAGTTCACCAAACGAACGTCCAATCAGCGTTGGCTTTGAGGCGGGTTGAGGTGTGACGCAATGAGAAGCGCGACAGTTCAGTCTAAAGAACATGGCGGCTTCAGCGGATGAAACTAGCATCAGCGTGGCTATCGAGCAAGTTTTATCGGAATTACAGAGTATTTCTTCACTGAAAGAAGAGCAAAACACTGCTCTGGAGGCTTTTCTCAGAGGAAAATATGTTTTTGCTCTTCTCCCGACTGGTTTCGGCAAGAGTTTGCTTCGTTGATCTGATTGGTTGATTTGGCCCGTCTATCACCAACATAGGCCAATCAGCTAACCAGTATTTTCGCCCCTTACCAAAACTACTTCAACGGAAGGTTTCCAGATGGATATGCGGAGCAAATCCATCTGGCGGAGTCAGGTTAACATTTCTATAACTTCCCGAAAAAATTACACAAACATATAAAACAAACTTCTAGTGAAATACTAACAGCATCTTACTTACCGATCCAAAAGAAATGTTGCAAGTTCATAGTCGAACTTCATTTCTTTCTTGTCCATTAAAAGTCTCCAGCGATGGAAAGCAGTGCCTATATTGACTCTGGTTCTGCTCCTTTTTTGTCCAATTTTCTTTTAGCATCTGTGCGAGGTTTTTTCCCTGCAGCGGGTGGTTGTGGTGTGCAAGGCTCTCTTGCAAAGGGCTTCAGCCATTTTTCCGCTTTCGTCTCTTCCCTGAACTGAAAGTAATGGGCTGTACTTTTCACATGATTGACATCAGGTTCAAGTACGCCCACAAGCCGTGCGAGTTATTCGTGTATTACAGTTTGAATGGTGGTTATGTTCCCCGCATACCGCCTCCCATGGCCGAAACTGGTATTACAGGTTTATATCTCGGCAGCACTATAACTTGTCAATTTTTTAATGACATCATTGCACTTATTTCTTCTCATTCTTTTGATGCGTGTAGCTCATTTTTTGGATAATTTTACCTCAATTTTTATATAGGGCACCTTTAATACCAGACAGGGAGTATTATGTCATGTTTAAAGTTAACCATTCTTCCCCACTAGATGGCGCTGTTTGCTATAGTTTTAGTTAAACTTCCATTGAAAAAAAAAACTTTATTTGTTATGCTTCATAGCGACAATTTCAGTAGCCATTTTCCAGTTCTGCGCACCAGAGAGATCGCGTGCTGTTTACTCCGGATTCCAGTGTTGTTGTGTAAAGCCCCAGAGAAGCTTTGCTTGTAAGTTTATTTCATATAATTGTAATGTTGTATACTTTGTGTCTGTATCTTATTAAGTTGGGTATATTAGACGCACGTTAGCGGTTCCACGTGCTTTGTACGGACATTTCAAAGGATCGCCATGTGATCTCATAACAATTACTGTGATTTAACAATGTTAATGTAAATATTGTGTAAGTAGTAATTGTATTTTGGTTATTTATATTTAAAAAAGCATTTTTGTATTTCCTTTCAGTTTCACAAAATAATGTAACATTGAGAGAAACAACATGATTGCACTCAAGTAAAGAAGATAATTGACATCCTCTGAGTGGTCATTAAAGCCTCTTCATCACGTTATATAGTGTTTAGCTATCTGTATATGCATGCCCAACACACACGCATGCAGAGGACAGAATACCTATTTTGACACATATACAAAGAAAATTTGCTTATCAAATAAGAAAAAATGTAGGGTGGGACTTGATTTTGTGCATTGGGAATTGATTGGATGGTTGTGGTTTGCTATTGCTATATCCCTCACTCATGCCAGTAAACATGCCAAAGAGATAGCACTGCATAGCACTGGTTTATTTTGATTCCAAATTATGAGGGCACAGAAAGAAAGAAAAAAAGAAGAAAGAAAAAAGAACGATGTGCAAGGATAAATAATTTATAATACATATCAATACCTACTCCTTAAAAAAAGTGTCAATTTTGATTTCATGGGGACTTTAAGAACCGGCCATTCTACTAGCCAAACAAAAGTATTAGAAATATACCAGAAAATGAACAAAATCACAACTATTCGATTTTTACTCCCAAAACGTCTGACAACGATAATAAAACATGTTCCAAAATTTCATCATGATGACAAAATGATACCACAGCAATAGCATTTCATTATGATAAAATTGCCATGCCTTGATGTCAACAAATTGACTGCAGATTTTTCTCATGAAGCACTGCAGCGTCGCAATATAGACGCTAGAGGGCGAAAAAGTGTTGGATGTGCGATTTATGGATTTATCCCTATGAAATGAAACTCTGATGTCGATGGAAAGTGACAGAACATAATCAGAATCCGCCAAATTGGCTAGTGTGTTTATAACCGTCTCGGTTGATTTTCATCGCATTTGTCGGGTTGGCTCGTGTTTCAAACCCTAAATGTGTCATTAAGTGTGTACCAACAACACGTGTCATACGAAGTTATTATTATACATCTGTTTTGATTTGAAACCGCATTTTAACATAATGTCTGCGAGTCTGTTAGTTATCAAGCACAAAATGAAAACTGTCATTTATACTCACTCAGGACGTCTGGACTGACTGAGACTGATGTGTCAAGTTCTAAAAAGTATTAAAAAAAACACCATAAAAGAATTTGTTCTTTATTGGTCGAACTGTCCATTTAATAATGCAAAATCAACATAAATGTTCTTATACAGTAATACAAACGAAAAGCAATCAACAAACTAACCTGCTAAAGTTATGCTATAGTGTCATATTGTAGCCTACTGTTTTCTGAGGTTGTTGTTTTTTAATGTGGAAGGACAGTGGATTGAGAAATATTCAATTCACTGTAAAACATTTAATAATAAGTCAATATAACCTAGAATAGCCTACAAGTCATCTGGATTATGATATAGCCTACGGGGCTTTATTGCTAATTTTCTTTTAATGTAAAATATCAAAATCAATGTTCAAAATATCCTCATAAACATGTGAGATAATGACATACGGGTATAGCCTAAATAAAAGAAGACCATTTCCATTTTTGGGTCAATTTAATTAGCAAACGATACAATTTAAGTGGCACTTGGTTACACTTACTATTAATAGAAAATCTCTGTACAAATACAAAGCTTTTAATTACTCAGTTTTTTATAACATACAAAGGCCTTGCAGAGTTCATTTCCTGTTTTTATCGTCTTTGAGGCTCAATAAACAGTGTTCTCACACTTATTATACTGCATTTATCCTAACAATTTGGCACTTGTTGACTGTATTCCCAACTGACGCGTAACACGTGCTTTTCCCACATCCAGAGTTCAATGAGAAACACACAATAATCAACCCAAACATGAAATCAGATATCAGGCCTGGTGTTAACACAGTGACGAGTCAAATGTCATGATTAAAAAAACAATATTGTTTATAGTTTAGTATTTTGGAGTACTAGAAGATCAGAATGCTTATCCTTGTGAATAAGAAGTGTGCTTTATTGTATTGAATGTGAATACTTAAAAATCATAAAATAGTTTTTATATATATATATATTTGCATATAATTTAGTATTAGTGAAATAAAAGGATTGTACACTTTCATGACTAGTTTCTTAACACACGTAAGTACACTTTAAAAAAGTGCACATTGTAATAATGTCAAATTAAAGTTTAAAATTATATTAAATGCAATTTGTTTATTTGACCCACTTAAGCAGGACTTAAGTACATCTGTATATGTCAATTCATAATCACTTCTATTGTTTCTGATATATGGTGAAAGTTACTGCTGAAAGTACTGACAAGCATTTATGTAATTTCTATTGAAACTTTTATGTTATGTAGAATATATTTAAATATACAGTATTTGTTATTGCACATTTATAATGTTGTAATTAAGTACATGTAAAATATATGAACTATAAATGTAATATCGAATAACACACTAGAGTTAAAATGATAATCTATACTTTAAATGTGGTTTAAGTGTTATTCAGCTCATCAAAATAAGTGTACTTCTTTAAGCACGACAATAGTTTTCATTTAGTTGTAAATAACATGCATTTAAGTGTCCAAAAACATTTCAGTTCGCAAACATATCAGTGAACTTCTTTTCCACAAGGGTGTTCGATTTAGGCAAAGACTAGAATTACACAGGACGAGTCACTTGTATTGTTTTGAATGGGGAAAAGTGCAACGCTCAATATGGCGGAATAAGTCCCGCCTTCTACATAAGAGCCAACTCCCCTTGGCAGCCATGACTCTTCTTTATGGTCTTCTACAGTCTCCGTAAACGCCTCCGGAGGGAAGGCGAGACTTCGGCGCACGTTGAATCTAAACTAAGGGCTTTTCTCATCAAGGAGAAGAGGCTGTCACGTTCTCTGGCTTTGGTTCTCCTGCTCTTTGCAGCATGTTGGGTGCCTCATGAATTGTGTACTGCTTTCTACAGGTCCACAAGGTGTCCCCCAGATCGCTTTCAACACAGGAATGACAAATGTCGTAATGCAGTTCTGAAGGGATGTTTGAGAGACGGCAGGCCTCCAGACTAACTTTTCTTACTAGGAGCACTGTAGCCGCTTACTGTCAAAATATTAAGAGCACAAGCAGAACATTAAGGGGGACACCTTAAATCAACCTGCAATGCAATTATTCACATTTAGAGCTTTGAAGTGCTGGGAAAAAGTTGTGTGAAGCACTTGAAAGTCCTTGAAAAGTGCTTGATTTTCACTCTCCAAAGGTACGAACGCATTCGACCACATTCGACCATTTCTGCCACAATACCATGGTTACAGTTAGCGTAACTACATTAAATCCATGGTGAATGTTGGTGATTTGTGGACTGAAAGGCCTTCTATAACTTATTCATTCATGACACAATGTTTCTGCTGATTTCCACATCAGCGCATTTAGTCAACAAATTCAATCAGAGTGCAAAGACACTGTGTATGGCTATTATGACCAAATAAAAGGCCCGGGTAAACTGCTCCGTGAGCGCAGAAAGACGCGTCCGGCGTGTGCGCGCGCACTATAGTGTATTGGATTTTGTTTTCAAGCGCTCAAGTCTCTACGTTGGGCTGATTATAGGCCTCGCTCGCACATGGCCAGACAGTGGAAATACGGCTAATCATTTCTGGATATCTGGCATACAAGTTAACTGAACAAAACAAACAAACAAAAACGGGTAAAAAGACACGTGAACCACAACCTGAAGACAGACAAGTTTTGATCAGGTTGATCATTTTAGAGGCACTTTGTGTATTAAATATGATACAGTAAGCTTTTTGATTAATTTTCCCTAACATGTGTGGTGAAATATTATATTAGATTTAACAATACAATACATTATATAACAGTAAAAGTACTCCTTTTTTTGTTTGTTTTTTTACCATAAATTTTACAGGATAGACTCTCAGTTATTGATATGAAGGACAAAAAAGAAAGCTAATAAATCAATTACAATTGAGTTACCTCTCAAAGTGACTATTATAATTGATAATTTATTTTAACAAGTATGTCTCTGAACTGTTTATAAATGTTTATGTTTATACAGTATATACTTGTATACTAATTGTGTGATTAGTGTCATTGGATGCCATTGTCATTTTATTGATATGGTTCATGTGTTCGGTTAACAGCTGTGACATGCAGGGCCTTAGACCAAAGTTTACATGGTGATATTTGTGCAGTTACATTTGTTGGCAACCAACTTTGTGAGTCAAATATGTTTATGAGGGTAGTCTATCAAATGAAGTATATGACTAACCTTATGGGTTTACGATGTTGACCTTTAGAGTTTCGCTTTAGCTTTATGGTACTGGTGTGCCGTTGTTGTATACAATTTATTATTATGTATAAACTGTGTTCTAAGAAATATATTATATATTAAGATATACTGTATTATATAGTTATATAATCAGTGGGACGTCACTTCGTATTTTTTTCCAGACTAAACATCAATCCTTTCAGAAGGTAAGGTATGTAACTACTTTTTTCTTCAAGGTATGTATTTTGAACTTTCTTGTTCAAAATGAACAAAATTTAAATAATGAGTCAATACATCAATACTTCCGTATTTGTGTCTTACCCAGATTCACTATTAACTGTTTAAAGTTTAGACCTAGGGATGGCATACAAATTGCATATATGCCTCACTCGCCTGTGCGTGTGTCTCGAAAAGTTGCTCCGGCTACTTTGACGTGTGTCTGGTGTGTGTGTGTGGAGTGGTTAGCTGTCACAGCGAGCGAGAAAGCCTGACATGGATCCGCTAAATCTCAATCCTCCGGGAATCGCTTGTTTTAAACAAGCGCCGAACAGAGGAGCGTCTGCTGGCAAAAAGAGAATGAGACAGAGATCGTAATAAAACAAGAATCAACATTGCCGTCACTTTTCAGAGATGGAGAGAACTGAGGGATTTGAAATGTAAAAGTGATAAAGAGATGGTGTTTTTATTACTCAACAGGCGAGTTAGGTATTTTATTGAGCAGATAAACTGCCATATGTAGCTCTCTAACAGAGATCATTGTAAAGCATTATCTGTTGTGAAGATCATTTCATGGTTGAAATGCGCTGTATGTATTAAACAGAGAATAAGAAACGGTACTTCCTTATTTTCAAGGAAGTACCGTGTCTATTAATGGGAAAAGCTACAGTAACTTCTTCAGCTAGTCAGCTTGAGATCTTTTCCATCTAAACTGGTTTTATCTCTTAAGCCGAGAAGTGAATGTGAATGTTTTATGAACAGTAAGATAACCATATTAATCTGCAGTCACGCAGAGCCGAAGCACAACCAGAACAAAGTTCTTCTGTAAAATGAATGCAGTTTTGTTTTTTTAATTGCTAAAAAGGCCATAAGTTACAGTGTACCTTTAAATATAAGTTTCCCCCCAAAAAACATATTTTATAAATGGTTCAAGAATAATTTGCATTCACATTCACAGACTAGGAGGATTTCTGAAGCTCTGATCCTTTATGCAAATGAAGGCCTACAAAATACTATGGTTATACGTTTGTTTGATACCTTTGTATAAGCTTTGGACAACAAAGATACAGTATCTGTTCAGTTCTAACTTCTGCTAAACAAGACTACCTTTACACAAGATAACAGTATACTGCTCAACATTAACTTTAAATGAAAAGTCAAAAATGTGTTGTGAAGAAAACTATTTTATTCATAGAACAAGAACATATAATGCACATTGTGCATTTATATATCTTTCCATTCACAGAACAAGGCCATATGTATTGTCTGATTGAAACTGAATTTCCCGTTACGATGTGTGAAAATCCTGTTTCATCACAAGCCAACAGATAAGCTAAATTATTGATAAAGCCATAAATCTGGGCTCAGTAAATCTCACTTAATCTGATTTTTATACATATGTAATGCTAGATCAGCATGTTAAGCTTGCATCAGACACACAGATGTTGTTCAGACTTGTTAGGTAAAATTTTAGGCCTGTTACACAATGCACACAAACACGCAGCTTTAAAGTCCCGTTCACACCAAGAACGATTACCGTAACTATATTCTAACCATAAACTTTTGGGAGTTTCAACTAGCGGATAGTTGGTACCACAAGGAAGGCAATAGACTGTATAGTTATCACCTGAACAGGGTTTGATCCCTCCCACCAAACTATACAACCTACTACCTCACCCTGTCCAGACACCAAAGTGCAATCCTACGACACTCTTGTCAACATGAAACATCAATCACAACCCATTTTACTTCTGTAACATGATCAAATATCCTTTCCGAATCATTGGACGACCGAGACTGCGTGAGGTGGTTATGTCAAACGAGTCCATGTTGTTTGTGGATGATTTAGCTGTCGCCTTAGGAAAGACAGTAGATTGTATAGTTATCTCAGTGAGAGAGCACCGTGCTCCACAACTATTCAATCTACTACCTCAGCCCCAAGGACAGCAGAACAGACGTCAACCAGTCAGACAGCAGACCGCTCGATACATTCCTGCCGAGAGAGAGAGAGAGAGAGAGAGAGAGAGAGAGAGAGAGAGAGAGAGAGAGAGAGAGAGAGAGAGAGAGAGAGAGAGAGAGAGAGAGAGAGAGAGAGAGAGAGAGAGAGAGAGAGAGAGAGAGAGAGAGAGAGAGAGAGAGAGAGAGAGAGAGAGAGAGAGAGAGAGAGAGAGAACGGTTAGCACAACTATACAGTCAAACTTTTGTTGTAGCTGGACCCTTTTTTAAAATAATAATTCTGTTTAATTGTGCTGAATGCGCACTTGTAGTGTACTTCAAATCTTAACTGTTTTTTTAAAGTACTTGCAGATAATAATACATTAATGAAAAAAGGCCACTTGAGTGCATTTAGAAAGAGTACATCATGACTATGGTTTATTCAATTTTACATTTAAAGTTAATATAAATAGCTTCATCATTTTAAATGTGTAATTACAATTATATTTAAATACATGACACAAAAGTTTCAATAGAAATGTCAGTAATGTATATTTTAGTTGACCAGAAATGCTTGTCAGTACATTCAGCAGTAACGTTAACTTTATTTCAAAGACAATTAAAGATGTACATACAGATGTACTACTGTTAATGGAAATTGTAAATAACATGTAGTTGTGTCTGAAAACATTACAAGCAGTACACACTTAAATATATTATTATATCTGTAATAAGTAGCCTACTGGTTGTCAAACATTAGTGCATCATGTTCATAGGTAATGTGATTCTCAACACCTGCTGGGTGAACTTAAGGAGAACTGATTTCATACATCCACTACAAATCATCTTGACACCAGCTGGTTAAAAGTCATTGCCAAAAAATGGCTCAGAAAATCAAAGTTAGTTCTGAAACTAAATCAAAGTGTCAAAAAAATGTTCAATTTGTTTTCAATCTATGTTAAGACTTCAACGGTCTGACTTCAGTCATTCAGTCACATAACCCGAATGGTTCTGCCATAGATCACAGAGCTACTTATTTCCATGTAGTTGCCGAAAAACAACAGTAGTTGAAAGCTCAGCATGTGTGTTCTCCAGACTCGAGTCAGCGGTGCTTATTTGAGTCAGAAAAAGCAAACATGAAAAAGACCAGGGAACTGTGAGGAATTGAACCAGGATGCAGGCTAAAAGGGAAGCGCTAATTTTGAAAGCCAAAGCTAAATTACTCACTCATTCTAGCGAGACTGGCATTGGATCATGAAGAAAAAAAAGGCTTGATCCTTCGCCAGGAATTCGCGCCCGTTTTGCCAAAATCTGAGCTCATTCCAACAAGACAACATTGCGTAAGCTACGCTTTTGAAGTAAACAGACGATGTAAAACATGGCTTCCCCAGCTGTCTCCTGTAGCTTTAACAAAGCTGATTCTGCTATTCCGCACAGCAAAATAGTGGGAAAACAAAATGGCGACGTTTCGGCCATTTTAGGGTGTGAGTGCTGTGCATTCCTTACAACCTCTGTGAGGTGTGCCTGAAAAACCCATTCACACGTTCACTGTTCTCAGAGGCTGTTTGGAAGAGTTAGGGTCTCTCTCTCGATGCACTGGGGGACGTCTGACATCAGGATAATGACTAGAAAGCCAAGATTCCTCCTCGAATCAATGTTCTTTCATTACACAGCAAAACATCATGCCCATTAGCATGTTAGCATGCGTGACAAAGATCTTTGAACATCAGCATTCTAACATGTCAGCATGCAACTATATCAGCTCCTAATTTGTGAATGTTAAAGTTTTTTTGTTAAATGCAACATTTCTTTTTCATTATCCACTCCTTCTTGAACTTCCAACCTTGATCAAGCAAGTAGGACATGCAAAAACATTTGCAAATTGACAGTAAAAGCAGTTATTGTGTGGCTTTAATAGGTGGAGCATGTCTTTTTTTGCATAAATAGACATGCAAATCTCTTCTAGTAAACTGACTTTCAGCAATTTGTTAACATTCAAAAGTCTTCTTAGCTAATTAGCATACACATGCTCTTTTTTGGCCCATTTGGGGGGACAGTGATTGAAAAGTTTTGGCACACGACGCTGTCTGCTGGAACACAAAGAAGAGGCAGAAGCTGAGAGATGGCATGTCATGACTGCTGTGCCAACTTTCGGGAAAGGTCAGGTCAGTCATAAACTATGCAACACAAGCTTGACTATCTTTATCCCTTATGAAGGCGCTTTATTCATTTTTCATAGCTATAATGTTCACGAACACCTTCAGCTTTATCAATAAAAAAAATACACTATGTTACAAAAAAAAATTGTTATAGCTTTTACCGTGTAGTTTTCTGTAGTAGAGTTGCTTCTTAAGCACAACGTATGATGCCTCACCCGTGAAATATGCTAATATGGTCTGACAGATGTGACATTTGGATTTTTAGATTACACAGGGAACTAGTCTGGCCTTCTGTTCCCCAATGTGTGGTAATCGCCTTGATGGGGACTAACCAGTTGTTTTGGTGCTTTGCCAGATATTTAAGTCCATTTTAGTGGCGCTTTGATTTTTTCATTTGTAAATGTCTCTTTAGTCAATTTTTAAGACACAACTGCCCTGATTTTTGTGACATGGGTATTTAAGAGAGTATTAGAGATTATCTGTTTCTTTCAGCGTAGACAGTGTGGGTGGAACTGAAAAGAGGATCATGTGATACCATAAAATAGATTTTGCAGCAATATTTAAATAGCATTTTTATGGCTTTATCAGTTGGATATGTCTATCAACACTTTTATTCAATGACTTCAGGAAAGAGTTTGCATGAATGAGCCGACAAAATCATATTTTTTTATGATAACTGCTGATTGTTCTGCATAGCACTTAAGGACAAAGAGAATGTTCAAAAGCCAAATTCTAATGACACCAAACGTAAATGTGAATATCACCATACTTTTCCAACTATACAGTATTGTACTCTAGGGGAATTTCCACTAAGTGACTGGAATGTGACTTTAATTCCTTGCTAAAGTTACACTTAAGTAGATGAACACAAATTGTTCTCCAAAAGAAGAAATACTGATACTGTACTGAAGCTCAAACTGATCATAGACAAACGCGAACATAAAATAACACAGTTGATTTCTTTTAATCATCATGCTGTTGAAGGGTTAAATAACCCAAAAATGTCAAATCTGTCATAATTTACTCACTCTCGTGTCTTTCCAAACCAATAAGACTTTCGTTCATCTTCAGAACACAAATAAAGATTACCACTTTGATGCTTCAAAAATTCATAAAGAGATCGTAAAACTAATCCGTATGAATGCGTGGTTTAGTCAGAAGATACTTTTTTATGATGAACAGATTTAATTTAGGCTTTTATTCACATATAAACATTAATCAACTCATACATCAGTTGTGGTAAAAGGAAGCTGAAGCATGTTCGATTGATGTATAAGAACCAATGAGGTTCATCTCATGTTACGCCTTGAGCTTCAGCAAGAACCAATGAGGTTCATCCTTGTGTTACACAGCACGTTTGAGCTTCAGCAAGAACCAATGAGGTTAATTCTCGTGTTACGCAGCACGTTTGAGCTTCAGGAAGAACCAATGAGGTTAATTCTCGTGTTACACAGCACGTTTGAGCTTCAGCAAGAACCAATGAGGTTCATTCTTGTGTTACGAAGCACGTTTGAGCTTCTGCAAGAACCAATGAGGTTCATTCTTGTGTTACGCAGCACGTTTGAGCTTCTGCAAGAGGTTGGTTCAAGCGAATCAATCAGGTTCGTTTGAGCTTCTGTTTATGTTCGCTGATCAATGTTTATATGTGAAAAAAAGCCTTAATTAATCTTAAATTAAAATGCCACTAAAGCCTGTAGTGGTAGTTGCATAGCTGTTAATGGGAGAATCAATGACAGAAATCGCTTAGATTTTATTAAAACTATCTTCATTCTTGTTCTGAAGATGAACGAAAGTCTTACTGTTTTGGAACAACATGAGAGCGAGTAATTAATGACATAATTTTCATTTTTGGATGAACTAACACATTCATTTCAGAGAGAATGGAACATAGTATCCTAATTCTATAAATGATAATGTAATAATTTCCATCTGTATAGAAACAATATAAGGTTTGTCCCACATCTTCTAAACAGTGTTTCTGTAAACTAAAACTTAAAACTATTTTAAAAAATAGATATTAGTAAATATAAATACTAGATGAAAACCTAAACTTAAAAAAAAAAAAAAAAAACATTCCCCGGGCAAAGGGAATGTTGCCTTGGCAATAACTGAAATAAATAAGTTGAAGTATGACAATTATTACAACTAAAATGAATATATAAAATATAAAAAACTAAAAGCAAATTAAAAACAATAAAAAATACTGTTATATTATATAAATCATATTTTAGTAACACTGTTACTAAAATTACATGGCAATAACATAACATAAGAGCTTAACGCTAACAATTTTCCTATAAGTCTCTTACAAAACTATAATGGCATTCAAATTAGGTTATTGATTAGTTTTAGAGACAAAGCATTTCCGAATGCTTGACTTTAAAACATCAAGCCTCCTAAACAGAATGCACAAAGACATAGTGTTAGGACAAGCTACTTAGCACTAACAAATCTGTATGTTATACTTTATAGCATTGCAGGCATTTGTGTCGTATGTTATTAATTCAACATGTTTATTCATTTTAAAGCAGCTTTACTCTGTAGCCTACATATGGAGATCCAGATTAGCAACCAAAATAAATTAATAACTGTTGTGGCATTGTGTGAAAAAATGCTAGAAGCGTTTTTCTGAGGGTCTTCACTGTGTATTATACATTTAAGTATTGAGCATCTTTATCTGAATTAAGAGAGTGTACAGTTGCCCGCTACAAATTAAACTATGATTCTCAAAAACCTAGTGAACTACTTTGCAGTCTACATCATAGTCAGCATCATAATTATTAAGGACCACATTAATGCATTTGCATAAATGCATTTGATTTCAGTCGAGTTTGTTGTTAGCATGTTGCTAAAATAATTCCATACTACTTGTATACAGATTAAAAAATAGATAGAACACACTAAAATAAAGTAAAATACCTTTAAAATTAACTTTTTTCACAGACATTTTGTTATATAATGACATTTATTTCTAATCAACGTTTCTCTCGCCCATCTTGGTTTGACATTTTCACTGAGCTTGCAGTGCATTCTGGGATTGCGATACATGCAATGCCTTACAATTTGGCTAAAGCAAAGTATCTTACCTTTTGGAACCGCCTTCAAGTCGGGAGTGCACCTATGATGCCTTAAAACGCTCCCTACGTAGGCGGCTCAATAGATTTTGGAACAGAACCTGCGTCTCTAACATATGAAAAACATCACAGAGACATTATTATTGCAGTTGTTAAAATAATCTCTGCCATATCATACTCTGCCATACATGACCAAACCTGTTTCTCAAAGTAATATAACAGCTAATGCCCTCTATGCGTCTCTCGATAAATGGCTGCCATTTTTAATTGCCTGCATTTGTTTACACATCAGCTATGCCATACCACCTCTTGCCATAATCATATACCAAGCATTTTTTTATAGTCACAAAAGGAACAGCTTGCTTGCCTGTTTTGCAACTCAGAAAAGAGATAAACAAATGATCAGATCAACAAAAGGCCCTCTATCTTACCTAGCGATCAAAGGACACAGCCGTTAGCCCTTGTGCCCGTCCAATCGCAGGAGGTAAACAGGCAAATCAATTAGCCTTCTGAACGCCTCCCCCTGCATTATGGTTGCCAAGACCATATGCGATTAGGTTACTTGCTCAAATTGTACACCGAAAATGGGAATCGATAATCTTGCGCTAGATCCAATGAAACTAGCTAAACGTTTTGGCACAAGCTAACTATGAAATTGGTACATATTCATGTTTTCATTTTAATTTTCTCCCCTCCTCTCTGTCGCCGAGTCCCTGAGTCTGGTGCCAAGAAAGGGGCAGTGTCTGTATGCCAGGCTGAATTTCAATGAACAGAGAAGAGGGTGGTGGGTAGAGCGTTGAAGGGTGGGGGATGTTGGCAGAGGAGGACTAAGAGGCCACAATTACAAGAAAAAAAAATACGGAACTTGAGACAATGCCTTTGTGCAGCATTAATTTTTAACGTAGGAGGGGAGCTTCCCCGTTGAAAATCCCACATATAAGAAAATTAGCCTTCGTAAAAAAAAAGATGTCATAAAAGAAAAGAAAGAAAATACAAGATACGCTATGACCAAACAATAGATGTTTTTAATTTTTAACTATTAATAGTAACCGTCGTTATCTTCTCTTCTTTTTTATTTGTACAGCTGATCAGCATTCTCAGCATTGGTGAGTCCATATCTAGCATATTATCGTTTAGTACAACTTTTGCACAAGTTGTTTAACACAAAATATGCCATATTTTGTGTTTGTATGAATCATTGTACACAAAAAATAGCACAGTATTACTCCGAACTGCTTTTCTTCCTGTTTACTGAACCAGTTTTCCTCAGTTATTCCTTCCACACTGCTCAAAAGAGTTAAGCCATTGAAAGCTTTAAATTTTCTAAAATGTCTTTAATCATTCAGCTTATGATCTCCTGTCATCAACCTACACCAGAAAGAAACGCCCTTATTGCAGAAATAGCGGTCCCCAAAAAACAGGAAGTTGGGCTTGGCTTGACCTTGGTTGACTCTGTCACGCGTTCTCCGGAGAGCCTGCTGTTACTCATCGTAACTCAACGATAAGGATTCTGCTTTGCCTTGTTTATAGAAAGACCTTGCAGATTAGACTTAGATCTCTGCCCCCGTCTGGGGCCGTGTAACTAATAGGCTCCGAGCATATGCTGCGTGTCTGTGCATTTGGAGGTGAACAGCAGTGTTTTCTCACCGGCAGTGAATTTTCCGCCGTGAACACTTTCGTTACAAACACTTCTTCCAAATAAAACTTTAAATATGAAGTCAAAATACTTGGAGATGGCAAAACTGGTGTTGTATTCTGTCTTTTCTAGCATGAAGTTTTTAGCATTTTTAGGGTTAAACTCGGTTTGTTTTGAAACTTCCTGTTTGCTAATGTGGGGTCGGGGCCCAGGGTGCATCTGATCGTCAGCTACAGTAAATGTAGGAGGGAGCGAGGCTGTATGGGAAAAGGGGGGGGGGGGGGGGGGGGGGGAGCGTGAGGGAGAGAAAATATGAAGCTACATGATAAGTTCATCTGAGGAGAACAGGGGGTGGAGGAAATGCTCTCCTTTCCTCCCTCCCTCCCGCCACTTTTTTCCTGTTGCCATCTCTCTCTGTCTCTGAGCAAAATAAACATGTAAACGCAAACTTCTCTGTTTTACTGTACAAAGCAGCAAATTACCTGCCCTCGTTCCTTCCGCTGACAAGTAATAAAGCACTAAAAAGAACATGATCCAAGAAAAATCCTTGCTCTATAGCTAAAACAACAAACATCAGCATATCATGTGTTATTTCAACCTAACACCACCATTTTTCACAGCTTTTCCACTTTTGTTTGCATGCCGAAAGCTGATTTTCTGCTAAATAAGGATTTGTTTAAAATGTTAGCTATTATTTTAAAGAGACTGCATTAAAAAGTTGCTTGTAAAATACAGCAGTACACAAACACGTGGCATGTCGACGCCATCTTGAAATCTTTTTTTTTGTAATTTTTTTTAAAGATGTGAAAAAGATATAAATCATATTCATCGATGCATGTTCAATTTCGGTGCTCTACTAGTGTCCTTTGGTCCTAATTATAATGTCCTTGTTAGAAAAAAATGACCTTCTTTACTCTAGAGAAAGCAGATATTATCGATTGTCCAGCCTGTTTTAAAGGAATTGAATGTGAATTTCACAAACATAACAAATGCACAAAAAATTTGCAAGATAGTAGATAAAATGTATCTTATCGATGGATTGTAACCACCCTCTGATGTTACGTTCAATAACTGAAACTTAATCAGTTTACTATAACAAATATTAAATTAGTTTTAAACACCCTTGTTTGTTGTTTTCAGTATGTAATATCTGATTAGCATTTAAACCAGTTTGATCACTTCTGCCTATCTGCATAACAAATGTCATTTGGTCATTAACACATACAATTAGTTCCTAAACGGTTACGTTTCATTATTGTCTTTCCAAAAGTAGCCCCACTTGGGTTATTTTGGCATTCATCTAATTTGCACTGCAAATGCAACAGGAAAAAAGGCAGTCAAATACAAACAGACCAAGCAAACCTTTTAAAAGAATACCATCTGAGTATAAAAAGAAGTCATTTGATCATATCAATACCAATGCCAAACATGTAACCGAATGCTCTTGTACTGTACATGCAAGATAACTTTACTTATCCTTTCTTAAATGCAAATTATATGCCGCAGCTAAACCCTCATGGAGAGATAAAGAAATAAAAATAAAATGCTTGCAGTAATATAGTCGACAAAGAAAAAAGGTAATTGTTGTACAGAAATGTGAGGGATGTACAATACATATTTGACATAAGTGGCATTTTATAGGCCATCCACGAATCACTGCCATCATATCCAAAAATATCACTGTTATTTTCCTTCCAAAAGCATTAAGGCAGCAGCCAAACACCATTTGGATGTTCAAATCATTAAAATCCTTAAAAAAACTTAAACCCCAAAATGTACTGCCCAAAATGACCCAAAACTAAGGGAACATACACGCTATACGAAGGAATTTGAACCAAATTGCAAAATAACTTCTTAACAAAATGTATTTTTTTAAAAAGAATAAGAATTGAACCAAAACACATTTATCAAAAGGACATCAACAATAATTTGTCCGAAAGTCATTTAAGGGAGTAGAAATGGCGGAATCCGAGGCATGGACACGTTTACAAGAGGAAGACAACAGTGAACAAGAGAGCCAGAGCAGCTGGGTAAAATAATCGACAATGACGCTTTAAGAGAATTGCTTAAAAAGGGACTAAATAATCAGTGGAATATTACAAAGTATGAAAGCGGGGAAAAGAAAGAATGGAATACCTGGCGACTAGAGGCTTCAACGTCAAAGAACACAAGGAAGGGTCATGGCGGCGAGAAGAGGTAGACTCGTGCACATAGTACGCCTATCTCGGGGAGAGAGACCTACAAACGTGCTGCCACTAAACATGCTCTTCCATGGGGTTGTGGCTGAAGAAAGAGCACGTACAGCGGCCTCCGCTTCACCCGCCTCACCACGAGCTCTTTCTCCCTGCCCACTTTGGCACAGGATGCAAAGTGAAAGACAGAAGCTGAGAGAGGGAGAGAGGAGGTGGAGAAAGAAAGGGACTGAGAAATGAAAAAGAACGCAGAGATCATGAAGAGAGGATTTGCCATGCAGAAAATGCAGAGTGGCCATAAAGGCACAGATTTTGCTAGACTAGCATGCAAAAACATGACAAACTTGTATTTATGGGAATGCAAGAGAGTCAGCTTGTACCCATCTGCCCCAGTCACAGTTATTCCAAGCAGACGTCTGGAAAATAAGCGGTCAGAATTGATTATTTAAAGGAAAAACTTTAGAAGAGAAGAGGCGACAGAAGAGGCGTGAACGATTCAGAACTGGTCAATACTTACGTGATTTTTTTTGTGCCCTTTAGCCAAAGCATGTGACCGACTCCTTCAGCAATTAGTCAATGCTTTCGGTGGTTTCTCGAGGAATATAAATAACCCTCCCAAAAGAAGTGCGAGAGAACGAAGAGTTGATTTTGCTCGCCCCTGAGAATGCAATGATTGCCTTTGTCAGCATTTGGCATCTGTCCCAGGTAGTTTGAGCCTTCCAGTTATAGTCCTCGGTAATCATTACACACATCCAGAGGCTGTTCTACCACTGCCTGCATTTTGGATCTCTTTATCAGGAAAACATGACATGAGTGGTCCATAGAACTTCCTCAAAGAATCTTGAAAGACACCACAGTTGGCTGATCCCACTTGCCTGATTTATTTGGTTTTATGACTCGCCATGTGTTTGACATCATCATCCAAGTTGCACTTTGCATGCAGTCATTTAGTCAAGAGTGGCAAAACAGTATTAAAATAAGCACTGGAGAAGTTATCGCAGTTTGCAGTGGAGACATATCACTAAAAGTTTGTCAAGTCCTTACCATGAAAGAGGAAGTTACTACAAAGTGTCAGTCGTTGTAGCGACACACTTCACATGGTCATCTTCATGTGCAAGAAAGTACTGATGTAAAACAGGCATCCTCTTTATGGTATGCAGATGGCATCTTGTCAGATGTGCGCACGTTTGTCCCGTCTGCTCGCAGGCACTGTCCTGGGCAGCACAGTGCATGACGTCACAGTCCCTTTGTTATTGATGCATTTACATATTTCTCATTTACTGAACTCGCTGAACTCTTCACTTCCTAGCACATCCGTTCCCCGTTCAATACTCCCTGCAGAGAGAGGGAGAGAGAGAGAGAGAGAAAAACATCACTTTTAAACCTTTTCGAATGGCACCTTGCCAAAGTAGGGGAGTGTGAAAGCACAGAAGGAAATCCTTGAAGCAGTGCCTTAGTTGCAGACGCTCCCCCCTCTCCTACAAATTTGCTCCCTGTGTCTCTTCCTGTCGAAATGAGGGGAGGCTGTAAAAAGTTTCAGCTGCGCCGGCAGAGGCTGTCTCATTTGGCAGCGGTTCAAAACAGCATTGCTTGCTTCCAAAAGCCAGTCTGCTTGCCAGCCTGGTGAGTTTGAAAAGGCCACACTACACTCCGCCCATGTTTGGGAGGGAGGGAGGGCGAGAGAGAGAGAGACAGAGAGAGAGAGAGAGAGAGAGAGAGAGAGAGAGAGAGAGAGAGAGAGAGAGAGAGAGAGAGAAAGAGAGAGAGAGATGGGGCAAAGCTACGCGCCACGGCTCAGCCCTTCCCACCCTGCCTTACTTGGCAGAGCAGCTTTTTTCAGGATAGGGGGAATCTAGGTCAGAACTTGTGTGCCTGTTGTGGAACAGATCAGAGCACCTTTTCATGTGTGTGAGGTGTATTCTTCCCTCTACACTTCCTGCACATGCCATCTAGCCAATTGAAACCAGGATCCTAACCGGGTCTGGTTACTTCAGTACAGTAAAGCATACCTTTCAAAATACCTTGTCCAACCTTTGCCTATAAGCGCTTTCAAAGAAGTATCTGTGATCCTGAATTCTGTGTAATGCATGTGGCCGGAAACGCACGGATGGGATGGGCTGTTATGCCTGTATGCTGATTGTTTTTCTGTAAGTTTGCTATGGGTCTGTGGCCCCGTAGTCATCTCACTTTCCAACCTGAACTGTTGACTTTGGCTTGGTGCACTCCACAGGTGCTCGTACTGCATAAAAAACACACAGTTTTACTACTCAAAATGACTGATGGCAGGTCTGAGCAGCTGACGGTCACAACTATGGTTGTCTACACCTGCAGAGCTTGCTCAGAGCAAGTTCCCTTCATGCCTACCTAGTCCTTTTTTTTTCCTTATTGTGCATGTTACTATCAGTGGAACCGGTCATTTTCAAGAGGGAAGCATGGATATGATAATGTTTATGATAATGATAAAATGTTAATGAAATGTTAATGATAAAATGTGTAGGTCTATTCAAATATATATATTTGTATACAGTACTACACAGTAATTAATGACCTGTGTTTTTGCAACATTTTTAATGCCAAATCAAGATTACGGATTCTAAATGACATGTTAACTAACTGCATCTCCACACAATCTGTTTATGATGTTTCCAGCACTGTCTGGGCCTTTTCACACCAAGATGAATGTTCAGTGCGAAAATTTGGTGCGATAAACATTTGAATCTGTATGAGCGTCTGTTAATGCATCTGTTCAGACCGAAACATTCAGATGTGTGTCAATGAAACTGATTTTGTTTTATCTGATATGTGTTCTAACCTCTGTAACACATTATTTTGATTGTCCCTATTGAACATTCTGTTGACTATAAGAAACCTTGTAACTACATGTCTACTAACTCCCAATAGAAAATAGTGTTAAAGGGACCATAAAAATAAAGTGAAACCCTAATCTCTTTTCAACAGCTTTGCGAATAAAGTTGACCAACCAATGAGGCACTCTTGTCTCTTTACCATTGTATTTGATTTTGTTTTTGATAAACACTATAGTGAAGACAAAAATCTGAACTTTCTTTTTTTTACTTTTAATTTACTTTATTTTCTATGACAGTCAGGTGTCAGAAACTGAAAGCTATGTAGCGCTTTGTGAACCGGAGGTATTCCTGCTTTTCTAAAGGCACTACCTACTGTCAGAGATTGAATTTTCATGTTCAGTTTGCCTGTTTTGGGCAAACTGCATGCAAAGATCTGCCCAAATTTTCATGACAAACATTCATGTTGGTAAGAACAGACCTTCAGCCATGTGCATTACTATATATTTAAATTATTGTGGTCTGATGCAATATTTTGCCCATTTAAGAGCTCAGCCATACAGCAGAGTAGCTGGTCCATCATGCTTTGTCTGAAAGTTATCTTCCAGTAGTAAGGCATGAAGGTAAACCCGTATCTAGGCACGACAGAATCCAGTCCCAAAATTATTTGTTCTTTTGGGAACAAATCTTTGCTCTATTGATTTCCAATGTGTGTCATTTTAACATTTGGTAAAATACTTAAATTATGAAGTGTGATATTTATTATCATTATATTATTTCATTAATTTGTACATAGACAAACATTTCAGTGTCACATTTCTGAGGACATTTTAGGGGAAGTTCGAACATAGGGGCTTTTACACCGGGTAGTTCGAGGAACTTAGTTCTATGAACTAGCCACCACGGTGGTTCCCCGATAACTAACTTCCCTTTGGAACATTTTCCAGGTTGCATTCGTATCGCCAGTATGAACTCTGAGGTGATGGAAGCCGCGCTTGTGGTAGTGACTTTTATTTTGACGTCGTGGTGGACCTTTATTTTGACGGCGCTAAGAACGCCAGAGCCTGAGCAAACACACAGCGCTCGCATTCTCCATGCTCCTTATGCTTAACGTGGCATTTGCTTATGTTATGTTGCCTGCTCTGTTCACGGGGGATATTTTAGCTCTCACAGTCCTAAACTGTGTGAGCGTTCCCTAATGCTGCTGCCCTCTGACTCTCTGCTATTTCATGGTGCTCATGAAAGGTCAGAGGACTCCCTGAACAGAACCATACCGCCAAATTTCAATTCAGGAACATCAACTTGTTTGCAATCAATTCAATAAAAAATCTTAACTTAATTTTTTGTCTGTGTGTTCTTGGCACTTGGTTGATGTCCAGTGTCGCTAGCTGAGCAGAAATACATAATCATGTTTCGCTTGGTTCCCTCAAAGCTGAGTTGCACTTTCTCCTCAGCGTAAAGGTTAAGAGGCCCATCTATCACTGTTTTCCATGTTCGTAGTGTTAGTTTCATGAGTAAATTTATAAGTTATAACCTGTGTGTTTACATAGCTTTTTTTTAAATGGCAGGTGCTGGTGTTTCGCGTGTGTTCAACCAATCATCATCACTAACGTCACTGATAGTTCCTATAGTGCTAGTTTAGACCGACTCTGAAGTAGGAGCTAAATTGGTTCCTCCAAAAGGAGTTCCTAGAACTAAAATCGTTCCTTGATGCTGTGGTGCGAATACGCCAAAAAACAAAAGTCCCTCATGATTCTCCAAATGGACCATAGCTCTGCCTTGAGAGACGTCCAGCATGAATTAATTAATTGCCCACTTCATCAAGGGACCAGCCTTCTCCTGGTCAGACTTACCTTACATATTTTTGAAATATGAAGCTACTAAGTAGTCCTAAGTGCCACGCTGAAAGCTCTGCTGGAGTGCTTTAGAGACTGAAGTGGTCCTCACTCTTTTCAGCGAGTGTGGTGGAAGTATATTATTATTGGTGGAGAAAAAACAAACATATGACTTGAAATGTAAATGGTGCCAGCCAGGTGCTATTCTGATAGGTTTGCAGATGGTTGGGGGGAAGAAATATGCTTAAGCTAATAATATACTGCAACTAACCATAATCATGCAAAAATAAAATAGCAAACAGGGTTAAACAAGAGAAAAGGCTTCTTATAGTTATACTTATTGATGTAAAGTCCAATCAAACTTAATTGTATGTTGACAGATGGACAAGTGTGACATGCCCTCATCCTTAAAATACATGAAGAAAACGATAGAAAAAAGATAGAAAGAAAATACCACCCAGACTTCATAAAATATGGGTACTTTTGTGTGTGTGTGTGTGTGTGTGTGTGTGTGTGTGTGTGTGTGTGTGTGTGTGTGTGTGTGTGTGTGTGTGTGTGTGTGTGTGTGTGTGTGTGTGTGTGTGTGTGTGTGTGTGTGTCTGCGTGCGTGTGTGTGTGAAGGGGATTTTAGTATGATTTTGAGGCCTGTTTTGAGACTTCTTTCATCGTCAGCCACCCAGCGGCACTAAACGTGTTTGATTTTATCAGCCTGTCAAATTTATGCAATCCCATTTGTGTGATTAAGAGGCAAGATACCATTGTCAGCATTCAAACACACATGAAGTCGAGGTAATCAGAATGACTTGAAATAATTGCAGCTAACATGTGCAGACATATTCAGCCTTCTTCTAGTAGGTGACACGGCCACAAGCCTGGCAGGTTCAGCTCAGGACACAGAGTTTCATTTAGCAGGCCGGTCAAAGTAAAGCATGATAAAATGCCCTGTCGTTCAAGAGCAAGATAAATACATAGCTGAGTATGTGTTTGAGACAGGCTCAATAGTGTCTCTGTACAAACAACAGAGCAGCTGATTGTCCTGGTTATTGCCAGTTATTCATCAACAATGGCCCCGCCTTTAAAACGCCGGTCAAGTCAGGACACATGTCTCTAACCCAGTTTCTCAGAGGGAGAGACAGGGCTCAGAGAAATAGCTACATCACAACATGCCAGCCCGGACCCTGAGGCCTTCATGTTGTTGCAACATCGGAAAGAAAATCATGGAAAGGGTGCAGGTGATGATCTATAAAAGTAAAATATAGTGGCATTTAATTTTTTAATATGACATCTTTATATGGTCTACAGTATAGACTGTCTCTGTTTACTGAAATGAGTCAATGTAGAATGTTTGTGCCTTCAGTGCAACTCGGGACACTTACAGGCAGACATTTTGTGAAATGCTACAGCCACAGCTCATGAAAATATACTGTATGTAATATTTTAATATATACATATTAAAGGATTTTGTTGGCTACATAAAAAAAAAATCAACATTGTAAATATTTCCATATATTAACATGCTTTTTATTTGTCCAATAAGTTTCTTTAAGACTATGTCAGTAGATTATTTTCAAAGTAAAAAAAGACAAAAGAATTACTGAAAAAAGTAATTTCAGTTAATCTGCTCTCCATTTCAATGAAACTCAAAATGCTGATTCATTTACATTTCGCAGATGTTTCCATACCAAACTGGTTTCCAGTGCATTCTAGGAATAGGTTATCAGTTTGTGAGTCCCAAAGGTTTTGGCCTTGGCATTGCTGGTGTCCTGCTTTAATAATTGAGCTACAGGAACACCAATTCAGTCATTTGTTAGTGTCTTTATTAAAAATGGACTTATTAACTTTAAAATAATTTTTTACTAAAACCAAATATTACTGTTAATCAGCGTTGAGAAAAGTAACTTTTAAAAGTAATGTGTAACAATATTGTGTTACTCCCTAAAAAGTATCTTATTGCGATACTTCACTTTGCGTTAATGCGTTACATTAATTTTATATTATTTTTTCTCACCTGGGCTGGGCTAATTTTTTGTTTGTTCTTTAAAAAGTTACATTTTTGGCAAATTTCTAACAAACCTTTCAGCTGTGCTGCCATTCTGGATCGCAAAAAAACAGGATTCAGAAGAATAAAGTTGTACACTTTTACACTTTCACCGGGAGTATGGCAACGAAACGCAGCGTCTCGTTCCTTCAGGGAACTAGGGTTACATACGTAACCCAGGACGTTCTCTTTCAGGAACGTCGAGCTGCGTGAAACGCTGCGGGACACTAATACCCACGTCGCCATAAGAGCAAGTGACCGAGTGTGTGAATCAACGATTAAGTTCAGCTGAAAGCGGTGCCGCACCACAAACGTCCTGGAGGGAAACTCCTGACAATAAGGCTTTGGAAGCCGCCATACTCCTGGTAGACTGAGCTCGGACAGCCAAAGGTGAAGGCTGACCAACCGACTCATAGGCAAGTGAGATGGCAACCACCCACTTGCTCATCCTCTGCTTAGACACTGGGGAACTGGTGGTCCAAAACAAACGAACAGCTGTTCTGATTTCCTTCACAGGGCAGCTCTGTGGACGTAAGCATCTAGAGCCCAAACAGGGCAGAGCAGATTAAGCTTTTCCTGATCCGATGATGAAAAAGGAGGAGGACAGAAGGCCTGCAGAACTATAGGTCTGGCCACATTGGTAGGAACCTTAGGGACATAACCTGGCCTGGGGTGGAGAGAAGCCTTCACTATCCCAGGTGTAAACTCCAAGCACGAGGGAGCAACCGAGAGAGCCTGAATATCTCCGATTCTCTTAAGAGAGGAAATGGCAAGGAGAAAAATAGTTTTCAAAGTAACAAACTTATCAGCAACTACTTCAATAGGCTCAAAGGGAGCTAAGGAAAGACCTTCTAGGACGAAAGCTAAGTCCCATGCTGGCACCCTCGTGTGGACTACAGGCCTCAGCCTCAAAGTACCACAAAGAAAGCGGGCTATAAATGGATGTTTCCCCAAAGAAACTCCACTGAAAGGGACATGGTAAGCAGCAAGTGCTGCCACATACACCTTTAGTGTGGAGGGGGATAGCCCTGAGGAGAAACGCTCCTGCAGGAACTCCAGCACTGCACCCACTGGGCAGTTAACTGGGTCCAACAGGTGTTCTCCACACCAAGAAGTGAAGAGCCTCCACTTCAAGGCATATAACCTCCTCGTGGAAGGAGCTCTGGAGTGAAGGATGGTCTCAACAACCTCGGTTGAGAGACCAGCCCCTACGAGCTGGGCCCCCTCAGAGGCCAAGCCCATAGCTTCCACAACTCTGGGCGGGGGTGAAGTATCAACCCGCTCGCCTGAGAGAGCCGTCTAGAAGAGACACTATGTCCGCAAACCATACTCGGGCCGGCCACAACAGGGCTACCAACAATAGACTGACCCCGTCTCGGCGAACCCTCTCCAGAACTCCTGGGAGCAGAGCAATCGGGGGAAAGGCGTACAGGCATGACCCATGACTGAGAGAGAACCACAGAGGACAGTGTGATGTCTCCCTGGACGCAAATAGGTCTACCTCGGCACGACCGTACTGCATCCAAAGGAGCTCCACCACCTCGGAGTGGAGTCTCCATTCCCCGGGCCTCAGCCCCTGCCTCGAAAGGATGTCTGCTCCCTGATTTAAATACCCTGGGAGATAAATCGCCCTCAATGAGAGAAGCTTCCCCTGGGACCATAGAAGGATCTGGCGAGCCAGATTGTATAACGGGCGAGAGCGCAGACCCCCCTGATGGTTTATGTAAGAGACCACCGATGTGTTTTTGGACCGGACAAGAACATGATGACCTCTCTGGTCTGGCAGGAAGTGCTTCAGAGCCTGAAACACTGCCAACATCTCTAGACAATTTATATGCCAAAATCAATGATGGTCCTGCCACAGACCCTGTGCTGGGCGGCCACTCATGATCGCCCCCCAGCCTGTGAGGGAAGCATCTGTCGTTAGCGTTACACGACGACAAAGAGCTCCCAACACAGGTCCCTGGGACAGAAACCAAGGATCCCTCCGCATGACCAGAGCACGGAGACAACTCCGTGTAACTTTGATCACGCAGAGGGGGTTTCTCCTCGGGGAGAACCCCTTGGTCCTGAGCCACCACTGTAATGGTCTCATGTACAGCAGGCCGCAGGGTATAACACTGGAAGCTGCTACCATCAGACCCAGCAGTCTCTGGAACTGCTTTACAGTGAGCAACTGGCCTAGTTTTACTCTTTTTACAGCTGAGAGAATCGAAGCGATGCGGGCAGAAGACAGGTGAGCCTCCAAAAGAAAAGCCTTCTCTTTATCCTTCATATCAGATAGATTAAGCCACAAGTGTCTCTCTGCGGCCACCAGGGCTGCCATAGAACGGCCCATTAGTTTAGCCGATTCCCTGGTAGCACGCAGAGATAAATCTGCAGCCTGACGCAGTTCTTGAACCAAGTCAGTGCTGACCTCCTCACTCTCACTCATATCTTTTAAAAGATCGGCTTGGTATGCCTGCAGTATAGACATAGTGTGCAGACACACTGAAGCCTGACCAGCTGCCGAGTAAGCCTTACCCACCAAAGCCGAAGTATTTCTGAGAGGCTTGGTGGGTAAAGCAGGTGCCTTAAGAGACGAGGAAGACTCAGCAGAGAGATGGCTAGCTAGAGTCTCCTCCGCCTTGGGCATCGCCCCCATAACCATATAATTTAGCCCCCGAGATATTAGAATATGTGGATGTCTAGGGACTAAACACACGATAAGAGGCGGGTCTCTTCCACGACCTTGACACCTCGGTGTGGAGATTGGTAAGAAATGGAAGGCACCGCCGTGGAGGCTGAAAGCGGGGATGCAAAAATCGTTCATTAAGCTTACTTTTAGAAACACATTCCTGCCTAGCAGCTGGCCACTCGATGCTTAATTTAGAAACAGCCCGAGTGAGCACCTCCACAGGCTCCTCATGTTCAGGAGAGTGAGGTGACGAGTCCTCAACATCCCGTTTCAATACTGACAACATCCAGCTCCTCAGAACTGGATAGCTGCAGCATTGGTGCCTCAGCCTGGGGGGAAGAAACCCCAATGCGTGCTTCCACACCCGGAACTGAGGCACTGGAACTGGCAGGTAAAGGCTGAGATAAGGCAGAGCCCGTCTCAAACCCCGCTGACAGATCCATTTTTGATCCCCACGACAAGCGCCGCCGCTCTGCCTCGACAGAAGCGGGACCCGAGCCGCGGGGAGCGCGAACCGAACCACTCTCCTCAAAGAGTGATCGGCGGGAGTGGAGCGTTCTTAGGAAAATGCTCGCAATGCTCACAATCAGCCCCCTCGAGAGCTGACTGGGCATGATGCACTCCCAAACAAACAACACACAAATCGTGTGTATCCCCACCCGTGAGAAAACGAGTACAGGGGGGAACACACTTTCTGTATAACTGTTCGCTCGTCATAATGTGTGTGAATATATACTGTATATATATGTTTTGTTTAAGTGAAAAACTCCAGCCTAGCAATCACTAAGAACAGACAAAAACACAGGGACAGATTCACACAGAGCGCTTGCTGAAGACAACAGAAGCTGTCGCCATTGTGTTCAGGGGTGTGCTTTATAGTTTCCTGGTCGATGACGTCACTCGTGACGTTCCGTCTCGCCATTGGGCTGATTCCATACGTGCTTTACGACGCACAACGCAAGAGGCGTTCCCGCAGCGTTTCACACAGCTCGACGTTCCTGAAAGGGAACAACAAAATTATACTATGGAAGCTTGTTTCCGCCACAGAATAAAACATTTTCAAAAATAACTGCGACTTTTTATCTCACAATTGCGAATTTTCATCTTGCAATTCTGACTTTTTTTTTCTCCCAATTGCGAGTTTATATCTCGCAATTCTGACTGAAAAGTGAATGCATGCTCACATTTAATCAACATCTACAATTACCATCATGTTCAACTCAGATATTTTGGTGTAAACTTAATTGCAGTTAAAGGCAGAAAAATGTAAAGGTTCATTATTTTATCTTTGTTGGCTAGTTCAGCAAAAAGCATTGACTAATGTTCTAAACCTGAGGTATCCTGATATCTCTGTGTTTACATTTTGCTTTTGAATAACGAAAAAAATTGGTTCCCACCATATCGCTACTCTTAAGTAGCACCATCATGTTCTGTTAACTGACCGACATAATATACTCACCAAATAAACTGATAAGAGTAGCATAAGGGTCTAGTGTTGTATCATTTAACTAGGGAATCTTTACAAAAATGACTTGCATATGCAATTTATATTTGCATAGACTTTTGCATTAGAGAAACAGATGTGTTTATTCAGTTAGGTTCAGAGCAGTACATTCGCCCCAACTATAAATATCTTAAGTTAATGAGTAACCCCTGCTACATATCTGAACCACAAAGGGCATCACAAATCTATCCACTCATTTATGTCCTAGAGACCTGTACTGTAAGATTGTTTCACAGCAACAGCTCTTATTATAATTCTGTTTGGCTCAAAATTTTGGAAACACGAGCTGAACAAATGTGTATGTACAATGCATTTTTAATAAAATCACTCTCATATACATTATTGCATTTAAAGCTACAATATAATATGTTGGGGTTTTTTTCGCCACTAGGGGCCACTAACCTCTTACAATAACAAAGGTGTAGATTGATGACGCAGTGATAAACCGAATCATGGAACTTGTCGTTGTGCTGATGGATCTAATAATGTTTATGAATGAGTGAATACATTCATGTTTTTTAACATGACTGTGGTATGAAGCAGGACACGATTGTATGAGAGACACACGCGAGTCCCGCGGATATAAAGGAATAGAAACATTTAATTCTACCGATCTACCGACAAGTGCTGAATTAAAAAAAAAAAAATTAAACTGGTCAGTTTACGTGACAAGTTCAACTTGTGAGGTAACGCAGCGCTGTTTCACTTTTCTACACTATCATACTAAACTGCACTTGAAGGTGTTGAAAGTTATAATGTTATTCTATGTGTTAGTTTGTTGGCTATATGAGACTAGCAGTAAGCTAGATCAACATTAGAATAACATACTGATCATATTCTAACATTTCATCATGTTGAGCTATCTCATTGATTCGTTTTATGTACATTTTCTCACCTGTTTAATAAAGTGCATGCAAGAGCGGCGTCTGTCAAGTCGAAGTTAGTCGCGGACGTGGAGCTCTCAGCATCTCGAAAACGCCACGCCGATATTGATCCTCGTTTTAGTTCTCCTTTTTTCCCAAAGTCTGCTTGTCATAATGTTTGAACGAAACGACACCAGCGTGAGCGTGCCGCTAGACGTAACAGAGTTGTCCACGTCTGTCGCCATGGTTACTATGGCAGTACGAGCGGAAACCAGGGATAACGCGGATATTACGTCATTGACAGGCGACAAGGGACGGGCTCTATTTAAAATTGTGAATTTCTCTGAATTTATGAATTCTTGGAAACATTTAGGATAATGTAAGTACACAAATGAAAGAAATATATAACAGTGGTTTTGGGATATTTTGATACAAAATTCGTACATATTGTACCTTTAATTGGTAATTTAATTAAACATTTGCATTTAATTAATAATTGTATTTTGTACCCATTCATAAAGCCATTCTTATATACATTATTGTTTTCAGCTCATAATCATAATTGAGGCCCAATATATTTTAGTTTCCCTTTCAAGGGGAAATGCTACATCAATTGCTGAGACCATGATGACACCACTGCTGAAACCTTTCAAGGGGAACCATGGGGACACGTCCTGCGGAAACCAATGTCTGAAGCACGTGTGAAAAAACGGAAATATTGTTGGCTGACGGCATTCCTATGTCGTCACATAAAAGGGTTTCTGCATTACGCATCATCAGCTTTGTTGTCTTCAGGAAGCCACTTTGTTTGTATGTGCGTGTCTGTCGTGGCGCGTTCTGCTCTCGAGGGAGCTTGATACACTTATTGTGATGCATTTGCAGTAGGAAGCTCTGTTCTTGCTTGACTTTTTTTAAGGAATCTCATTTGGCTCTTGAGGGAGCTTAATGCTCTTATTGTGATGCATACGCAGAAGAAAGCTCGGCTCTTGCTTGACTCTCGAGGGATGAGAATCAAGAATCAAGCTTCTCCTGCTAGCGCCATTGCTCTCATGCTGATTCAGGAAGCAAGCCTCTTCTGATCTGGTTGAGAGCATGTTATGGGTCTGAGTGGGCAGAGCTTGATACAGGTGTTCCTTTTTCTCTTGCTCTTCTCTTGACTCTTGATTCCTAATGATCCATTTTTGCATTAGGAAGCCTGCCTGAGTTCTTCTGATCCAAATAGAGATGAAAAAAAAAAAGGAGTGTGGAGGCTATGATCCGCGCCACGGCCAGGTTTAGTTACCTGGTCGGGCGCTATGCAGGTTTTATCAAACAAACACTTTTTGCCTAGGTCATTGGCGTCCCCTTCTCTAAGCCTCTATGATGTAGACTTGCATGTCCCTGAGGAAGTGACTTTGACAGTGTTGAGTCACTGCAAATTTTTGCTATGTTCACATTGTCAGTACTAATCCGATTATTTGTGTATCCGATTGGAATCTGATCTGAATTACTGACTGTCCACACTGTGTATCGCAACTGTTCAGATCCGATTTTTGTGTCCCACGGCACTCTTTGTTTTCCGGAATATTTGTATTGGTTTCTCTGACAATGACGTTGCATTGGTAGGCATATCCCAAAAACAAAAACAGCTAAAGTGGTTTGCAATAAAGATGTTGTCTTATTTACAACATGCCAATATGTAGCTAGCCAAAAGGGAAATGGTTCCTTGTATAAAAAAAAAAATTACCGTGTTCTACCGTACTGTTCTCCACCCACAGAAAAGCAGATAAGAGCAGATAGCTCTTCTCTTTCACATGCAGAAGGGACCTGCTTAAGATTTACATCCTGCTATTGCGAAGGCTTAGGACTGGGAAAAGCATGACCTGCTGTTTTACACATTGTTCTCTCTCCAAAAAAAAAAAGGGAGGTAGACGAGCAGATGTGTCTGCTTGTTTGCCCAGAGAAGGGAAGTCATTAGAAGGTGGCTAGTCGCAGATATTTTTCGACCCACTCTCCTATCTGCTCCTCAACCCCACCTCTTTCAGTGGAGGCACAACATAGTAGCAAAAACATTGGTATATACTTCCCTGATGTCAAGGAGTGTTGAGCAATCCTTCAGATAGAAAGGTGACTAGTAGTGGTTAGATTATACAAATTAATTTCTTTTGGATGCCCTCCATCCAGTACTCCCTCCCAGGTGATCCGTGAGGAATAGGTGATTAGCTGAGAGGAAAGCGTGGGCAGGTGAGTTTGAATGTGGTATATGTCCACTGTCTCACTTGTCACCCTACCAAACTTTTCAAATTGGGGCTTTAACTTCTATTCGTTTACTCATTGTTTAGAACGGGACAGATGAGAGCTGAGGTGTACTAAGCTACAAGAAGTGGCATGCTCTCTTAACTGTCACCCTCCCCCAATCTATCAGATTGGGTATTAAAGAAAGGCAATGCTCCTTAGGAATATCTGTTAGGTCGAGTGTGAAAGATAAAAATCTGTCACCCCAGACTGGGGGTTGATGTAGGTTTGGGCTTCCTGGAAGGTATCCTTAGGTGTGAGAGTGGACATAGACCACATTTAACTTCACCTGTCGAGCTCTTTACTCATGTCGCAGGGTTATAGGCTCCCCTCTCTAGCTTCGGTTGGTATACTCATTGTAGAGCTGGACAGGTAAGAGCTGAGGTGGACTGAGTCACAAGAAGCGGCCCACTCTTTCATCTGTCGCCCTTCGCAATCTATACAATTGGGTATCCAGGAAGGCTTATGCTCCTTATGAACCTCTACGGTTAAGCTTGGCAGACAGAGTCTGTCGCACACCCCAGTTCATCGGCTGGGGATTAAAGCAAGGTTATGCTCTCTGGTAGGTATCCTTAAGAGTAGAACTCGACAGGTGAAATTAAATGATGATGTCCACTCTTTCACCTGTCATCCTGCCCAATTTGTCATATTGGGTATTAAAGCAGGCTTATGCTCATTTGTGAATATCTGTAAGGTTGAGCCTGATAGATGGAAGCTGTTTCCCTCTCCAATTCATCGACTGGTGTTAAAAGAAGAGTTGTGCAGCTGGCAGGTATCCTTTAAGAGTAGAGCTAGACCAGTGAATTGTATAAGGCTATGTCTGCTCTCTCACCTGTAGTCCTCCCCAATATATCATATTGGGTGTTAAAGCAGGGCTATGCTCCTTTGTGAATATCTGTAAGGTTGAGCTTGACAGATGAAAGCTGTCGCCCTTCCCAGTTCTTTGACTGGGGGATAAAGTAGGGTTGGGCTCCCTGGCAGGAGAACATTACGAGTAGAGCTTGATAGTTGAGATCGACTATGGAAACTTCCACTCTCTCACTTGTAGTCCTCGCCAAATTATCATATTGGGTATTGAAGCAGGATTATGCTCATTGTGAATGGATTGATCCCCATTCCCAGGCTACTCAAAGGTCGGAGCGGGTCTTTGACAGGACAGAATGGTCTGTATCTTAGGGCTGGACGATATGGCAAAAATGTAATCTCGATAATTTTTTCCCATATTGATCGATAATGATCATGATGTTTAGTGACAACATGTTACAATGTTTACATGGTACAATTTCTGGTAAGCTAGAGTTTTCTATTATTGCTTGACACAACTTTCATGATTTCAATTAAATTCAATTCTTGTGATTTACTTCAATATTGACTCATTTGGATAAATATTAGGTAGCTACACAAGATGGGCGTTAATTTTTCTCAAGAAAAAAAAAACCTCACCTAATGCTGTAAACATACAGACAGCCCATCAGCTGGTAGTATTATTTAAGGTTAAAAATAACTCAAATTAAGTATCAGTCCCTCCAGAAAAAAAGCGATTATGCGATCGCTGAATTCAATGCATAATCAGCCAAAGGCCGCATATTCATGCGGGGTTCGCATTTTTTCAAATACTCCGCAATCTCGCCGCATAAATTGCTGATTTCCGCGCAAAATATGCGGGGCTTGCATGATTTCATGATCCCCGCATTTTCGTCGCAAAAAAATGTCAAATATATCTTTGCAGAAAGTTGGAAAATGTTGCGTTTACTTCACACAAGAGTAGCGCGACAAGAACATCATCGAAAAGCTGCAAACCCCGCGAATAAGCCATGAAATTACAGTTGTAAGTATATTAGTATGTAAATTTGTTAAAGTAAGAGATTGCACTTTGTGCATTGGAAGCACTTATTTTAACAGGAGATTTCTGTTTGTATAGCTACCTCTGTAAAACAGGAAGCACACATTTTATTGTTTTATATTTTATTTATTCATTTTTACAGAAGTTGTAGCATATTCCTTTTGTAAAGCTACAGAACTTGTTTGACTCATCAATGTTTTGTAAGTTTGAGCCATGTGTTTATTAAGGTCTGAAATAAAACAACATGAGAATTTAAATATTCCCAGCACTTTCTGTGATGTAGTAGGCTATGCTTGCTTATCATAGGAAGTGCAATAATAAGAAATTACTCTTTACATTAGGCTAAGGTAGTAGCCTAGTGAGAACAAGGTGTTGGGGGAATCACTTTTTTTTCTCTTTTTCATCAAACCACAAGGTTTGGCTTTTTTGTTTGGCTTTCTCTCTCAAGTTCCCGCAATTTCATCGCATGAAATTGCACAAATATCCGGCATATTCTATCGCATTTTTTAAGAAAACGTGACGCATATGCCTGCAACAATCACAAAAAAACTGCGCTTTTCTGGAAGGACTGTATAATGCGCTTTTTATTATAACAACTTTATTTAATGATATAAGTAAAAATATAATAAATAGGCCTATAGTACACATTTAGCAAGATACTCGCTTTTGCTCTTTTTCTAGCAAACTAACGTGCTAGGCTATATATTATTGTCATTAAATGGCTTTCCTGAGGTAAATGTTATGTGACAATTGTTCTCCAGGTATTTTACCTCTTTCCGCGGTTGAAAAAAACATTGAATGATCGATATTATGTATGAGGAATATAGCCTACATTTCGGTAAGTTGTACTGTATCTTTCAACATTGTTCATTATTATCAATAACATTGATAATAACTCAAGGTGAGTTTTACTTTCGCCACTGCTTCCACACATTTTTTGTCGTCCTCTTGTCGAGTTTGCTTTGCAAAGTGCAGTAGGAAATGGACTTTGTACTTTGACCTGCACATTAAAAGCTGCATGCTGATTGGCTGTTGTCGCATATTTCTGCTGTTAGACTGGCTCTTGGATTAATCCATATCGAGTAAAAATGTCCAGAGCTTATTATCGTTATCGACATTAATTTTATCGCGATTCGATATGACATCGTTTATCGGCCCAGCCCTGGTTGTTAGCAAACCATTCTCTGTTGCCTCTCCAGCTCACTAGACTGGACAATCATAGAAGCTGAGAAATTTTCCCTCGCACACTCCTTTTCGTACACCGCTCATTTAAGGCTTGTGTTAGGGTCTGGTGTGATAACATGTAGAGTTGCTGTAGAGTCGCCTTGAGCTACTCCACACTCCCTATTTGGCGACTGACACAGCAACTAGTTCCCTATCGGTCAGTCACTACGACGTAGGTCATGACTGACCAATAGGAATCTCGCTAGAGAGGCCAATCTACTTCGAGTGAAACTAAAACAGGCCAATGCACATTGGCGTGCAATCATTTGCATCAGCTGCGCGACCTCGTTAGCGCGGGTATTTAACAAGCAGCTGAGCGATTGCACAGTTAGCTTTTTGCTTCGGAGCCAAACACTTCGATGCCTCTACTGCAGTGGAAAACTTCTACAGGCTTTTCTTTTTTGAACTTCTCTCTTTTTTTTCTGGTGCTGGGCGCGACAGCACGGCAGCGTGAGCAGCCTCCTCTTTAAAGAGCAAACAAAAAAGCTGTTTTAACGGCTGGTAAGATCTCCCAGCGCACAGTCGGGTGCACATTCCCCTGTGATCGCTGAGGCTGCTCCCCTGCGTGCTTCAGCACCAGTGAGAGTAGTTCCTAAAAGAGCAAACACAGATAGTTCGCGTCTTTTTCAAGATGACGTTCTATCTGTGTGTTTCTGGATGCGGTCGTTACCTGGGATCGCGGGATGGTCACGATCGCTGCCTTGTGTGTCTGGGCCTCGAACACGCACAGGCAGCGTTCGTGGATGAGTCATATACCCATTGTGGGAAGATGACCATCTCGGAGCTGAGGTCGAGACTCTCGTTCCTGCAAAGGGGCGGAGTCCCCGTGCCTGCACCTCGGTCCAACCCCCCTTCGCGGGTTGCTTCCGGCAGTGACATGGGTGACCTGAGGATTACAGTGAGCGCGCTTCCTTCGGGGAACCAACCCCCTAGGAACCCCCACTCCTCTCATGCTCCGCAGCCAGTTCAGCTGCCAACGGAACGCGCCGGACCGTCCTCGAGATGTGTACCGGTCGTTTCGTTCGGCGCTTCCCGCGACGACCAGATGTCGATCGCTGCATCGGAGGGTGGGTCAGACCGCTCCGCGGACGACGGCTCGGAGCCGCTGCCTCCTTCGGGTGTGCCAGCGGTGCCCGAGTCGGACCCGGAGATGATGGCCATGCTTTCCCGGGCCGCCAACAGGATCGGGCTCGTGTGGAACCCTCCACCGTGTCCCGAGCCCTCGAGGCTGGATGATTGGTATCTCGGGGTGGCGCGCGCTGGTTCTCAGCAACCCACTCCAGTGCCTTTCTTCCCGGAGGTGCATGAGGAGCTCACGGGGACGTGGACGGCACCTTTCACTGCCAGAAACCGTCCCGGTGGCTCCTCCTCCCTCACCACCCTTGATGGCGGGGCAGCTAAGGGATACACGCGTGTCCCGCCAGTGGAACGGGCCGTTGCTATGCAACTGTGCCCTAACTCCACTTGGCGTGGAGAACCGTGTCTTCCTTCACGCGCCTGTAGGTACTCGTCGGACTTAACCGACAAGGCTTACAAGGCCTGCGGGGAAGCTGCCTCTGCCATACACGCTATGGCGTTGTTGCAGGTTCATCAGGCTAAGGCACTGAAGGACCTGCACGAGGGTGGTCACGACCCACAAGTTCTCCAAGAACTTCGTACCGCGACGGACCTCGCGCTTCGTGCGACGAAGGTTACCGCGCGGTCTGTGGGTCGTGCGATGTCCACTTTGGTGGTCCAGGAACGCCATCTCTGGCTGTGTCTGGCCGACATGAGGGAAACCGACAAGCTCAGGTTTCTTAACTCCCCCGTGTCCCAGACCGGCCTCTTCGGCGACGCGGTCGAGAACTTTGCCCAGCAGTTCTCGGCTGTACAGAAGTAGACTGAGGCGATCAGTCACATCCTGCCGCGGCGGTCAGCTGCTGCCTCCACTCCACCGCCTGCGGCTCCTCAGTCTGCTCGTCGCCGAGGGCGTCCTCCTGCGTCTGCCCCTGCTCCCGCGCCGCAGCAGCAGCCTCCACCTAAGCGGCGCCGGGGAGCCAGTCGCAGGCAGGGCGCCCCGCCCGTCCAGGCCCCCGCCAAGAAGGGCGGCAAAGCCAAGAGTAAGCGGCCCTAGGACGGGCGACCCGGAGATGGAGGGAAATGCTCTTCAGGAGACGATGACCGCATCGCTCCTTCCCCCGGAGGAGGGCCGGGTGGAAAATCTTTTGTTTCCTTTTGTTCCGCCGCTGGCCTTAAAAACCAGCGGTACCCAAATTTTCAATAAAAGAGCAGTTTCTACCATCTCTGGGTCCGAAGGGGACCCGGAGAGCAGTGGGGGGACAGAATCCTCACCACTCTCATCCGCCTCCTCTATCGCCAGTGAGCAGCAGTGTGCAGTTCGAGAACGCCACCGAGCCGCCTCCTGCACCTCCTGCCCTGTGGAACCAGGTAAGTGCTGCACAGCGCACACAGACCCCGCTACGGGCCGCCACCCAGAGAGAGCCCCCCGAGCCGCGTCCCTGTGTTCCACCTCGCTGCCCCACTCCGGGTACGCCTGCGGTCCCTTTGGTCATTCGGACCATCAGGCTCGGCTATGCGATTCAGTTCGCCCGGCGTCCTCCCAAGTTTCGGGCCATCCACTCCACTACAGTGAGAGCAGCCGATGCCCATGTCTTGCGTGCGGAGATCGCAGTCCTACTGGCGAAGGACGCGATAGAGCCGGTCCCTCCAGCCGATATGAGGTCAGGGCACTACTGTCCCTACTTCATTGTACCCAAGAAAGGTGGTGGGTTACGACCGATCTTGGATCTGCGAGTTTTGAATCGGAGCCTCCACAAGCTACCGTTCAAAATGCTCACGCAGAAACGCATTTTCGAATGCATCCGTCCCCAAGATTGGTTTGCAGCGATCGACCTGAAAGACGCATACTTTCATGTCTCGATTCTTCCTCGACACAGGCCGTTCCTGCGCTTTGCGTTCGAGAGTCGAGCATATCAGTACAAGTCCTACCCTTCGGGCTCTCCCTGTCCCCCCGTGTCTTCACGAAAGTCACGGAGGGGGCCCTTGTTCCCATGAGAGAACAGGGCGTTCGCATCCTCAACTATCTCGACGACTGGCTCATACTAGCACACTCTCGAGATCAGCTATGCGAACACAGGGACCTCGTGCTCAGGCACCTCAGCCAGTTGGGTCTTCAGGTCAACTGGGAAAAGAGCAAACTCTCCCCTGTGCAGAGGATCTCTTTTCTCGGTATGGAGTTGGATTCGGTCGCTCAGACAGCGCGCCTCACAGAGCAGCGTGCTCAGTCGGTGCTGAACTGCTTGAACACGTTCAAAGGCAGGACGGCGGTCCCACTGAAATTTTTTCAGAGGCTCCTGGGGCATATGGCAGCGGCAGCAGCGGTAACCCCGCTCGGCCTGCTTCATATGAGACCGCTTCAGCACTGGCTTCACGGCCGAGTCCCGAGATGGGCGTGGCATCACGGCACTCACCGGGTGGCAATCACACCGGCCTGCCGTCAGACCTTCAGCCCGTGGTCAGACCTTTCGTTCCTTCGGGCAGGAGTCCCCTTGGAACAGGTCTCCAGGCATGCTGTGGTATTCACAGATGCCTCTGCCACCGGCTGGGGTGCCACGTACAACGGGCCTGCAGTGTCAGGGGTGTGGACGGCTCCCCAACTGCATTGGCACATCAATTGCCTCGAGTTGCTAGCAGTACATCTCGCTCTGAGCCGCTTGAAAAGGCCGCTACGGGGCAGGGACGTACTGGTCCGCACGGACAACACTGCGACCGTTGCGTACATCAACCGACAAGGTGGTCTAAGCTCCCGTCGCATGTCGCAACTCGCCCGCCATCTCCTCCTCTGGAGTCAGAAGCATCTGAGGTCGCTTCGAGCCATGTATGTCCCCGGCGTGCTCAACCGTGTGGCCGACGAGCTATCACGAGCTGTGCTTCCGGGAGAGTGGCGACTCCACCCCCAGGTGGTTCAGCGGATCTGGAGAGAGTTCGGAGAGGCTCAGGTAGACCTGTTTGCCTCCTCAGAGACCTCCCACTGCCAGCTGTTTTACTCCCTGACCGAGGGAACACTCGGCACGGACGCACTGGCACACAGCTGGCCCCGGGGCCTCCGCAAATATGCGTTTCCCCCAGTGAGCCTACTTGCACAGACACTGTGCAAAGTCAGGGAGGACGAGGAGCAGGTCCTTATGGTGGCTCCCTATTGGCCCACCCGGACTTGGTTCCCGGAACTCATGCTCCTCGCGACAGTCCCTCCCTGGCCCATTCCTCTGAGGAAGGACCTCCTGACTCAGAGACGGGGCACCCTATGGCACCCGCGCCCAGACCTCTGGAAACTCCATGTCTGGTCCCTCGGGACGCGGAGGTTCTAGGTGACTTACCCCCAGAGGTACTTAACACCATAACTTCAGCACGGGCGCCGTCCACGAGACGTGTTTACGCCCTGAAGTGGAACCTGTTCGTCGAGTGGTGTTCTTCTCGCCGAGAAGACCCCCGAAGATGTTCGATAGGGTCTGTGCTTTCCTTCTTGCAGCAGGGGTTGGAGCGTAGACTGTCCCCTTCCACCCTCAAAGTACATGCTGCCGCTATTTCTGCTTATCATGACCACATAGATGGCAAAACAGTTGGAAAACACGACCTGGTCGTCAGGTTTCTTAGGGGGGCGAGACGATTAAATCCTCCTCCCCCCCCCTCCATACCCTCTTGGGATCTTTCCCTGGTGCTTCGAGCACTTCAGGATGTTCCCTTTGAGCCTCTGCAATCAGTAGACTTAAAGCTTCTTTCCATGAAGACTTTGCTACTGGTTGCATTGGCCTCTGTCAAGAGGGTAGGAGACCTGCATGCATTTTCGGTCGACGAATCGTGCCTAGAGTTCGGGCCGGGTGACGGCCACGTGGTACTAAGACCCCGGCTTAGTGCCCAAGGTTCCTACCACTCCCTCAAAGACCAGGTAGTGAACCTGCAAGCGCTGCCCTTGGAGGAGGCAGACCCAGCCCTGGCTTGCTCTGTCCCGTTCGCGCTCTGCGTATATACGTGGACAGAACTCAAAGCATCAGGACCTCAGATCAGCTCTTTGTCTGTTACGGAGGCCAGCAGAAGGGAAAGGCTGTCTCCAAGCAGAGGTTGGCCCACTGGATAGTGGATGCCATCGCCTTGGCTTACCAAGCACAGGGCGTGCCCTGCCCGCTCTACGAGAGGCGTTGCATCCTCCTGGGCGCTGGCACGTGGCTCCTCGCTAACAGATATCTGTAGAGCTGCGGGCTGGGCGACACCTAACACGTTCGCTAGATACTATAGCCTACGTGTAGAGCCGGTCTCCTCCCGTGTTCTCACCCTAAACGGGTAGAAGCACTGAGAGGTCTGGCTCTGTCGGCTTGCTGCACCCTACTGTGCACCCTTATTGCTCCAGAGTGAAAAACCTGTCGAGTCCTCCAAAACCCCTCGGCCCGGACTTGGCGGAGCGTCCGGCGCCAGGCCCTTATCCGTTGAATCCTTGAGAACCGGATCTGGGCTGGGTTCCATATGTGTGACCCTACGGGGATCCCATATGTGTATATATTCCACGGATGCTCCTATCGGAAGCCCGTGTCTTTCCCTTGGGCTAAGTCACCCATTATTTCATATGCAGTACAGCCTTCGGGTTAGTCCATATGTATTTCCACGTAACTCTTTGAAGAAGTGGCTTCCGCAGCGTTCCTTCCTAAACAGGAAAGGCACGCTTTCCCAGTGTTATCCAATATGTCACTGTGTGGGTTATCACGGAACAACAGTGTCAAACTCTCTGTGTAGGCCTCCTCCTATCGTCCTTCCAGGCAAGAAGGTGTAGAGGCTTGCACGGGGGCGCTGGATGGGGTGCAGCAGCTGTGGCGCTTTGGTAGGGATTCCTATTGGTCAGTCATGACCTACGTCGTAGTGACTGACCGATAGGGAACGTCTCGGTTACATATGGTAACCCTCGTTCCCTGAGGGAGGGAACGGAGACGTAGGTCCCGTCGCCACATCTGCTGCCGCCCGCCGGGGCGGCCAGCTGCTCAGGCTTGGCTCCTCAGCAAAAAACTAACTGTGCAATCGCTCAGCTGCTTGTTAAATACCCGCGCTAACGAGGTCGCGCAGCTGATGCAAATGATTGCACGCCAATGTGCATTGGCCTGTTTTAGTTTCACTCGAAGTAGATTGGCCTCTCTAGCGAGATTCCTATTGGTCAGTCATGACCTACGTCTCCGTTCCCTCCCTCAGGGAACGAGGGTTACCATATGTAACCGAGACGTTTCCCTTTCAGGGAACCGGGCTTACACATAATCCGTGACGTATCTCACCATTTTAAGTGATAAATGTTCTGTAAGTTTTAGCCATGAGAAACAAAAAATATTTGAAGACAATTGTAAAAAAAAAAATTGTACTGCTTAATTGTACTGAATGTGCACTTCAAATCTTAAGTATATTTTTTTGTAACGCTTTAGATTAGGGTACAATTCTCAGTCCTAATCTACATTTCTCTCCCCCATTCTTCATCCTGGCAGAGATCTCCCAAACTCACACAAGAATCTAAATGGTTTAATGTGAATGATTATCATACATGTTTGGTATTATTTGAAATGTCTCGGTGCGACTGGTACAAATGTCTCATTCCCAAAGAAGGAAACCAAAAAATAATAAAGTTCTTAGGAAGTTTAGAAAAATCTTCCACACCGGAGGGTGTGTCTTTGAGTTAACACCTTCTGACCATTTGACTGAATCCTAATTTTCCACTGCTAGTAAATGGTGACTTACAGGTAAATTTCCACTGTGGATGATGCTTAGATTTGAAATGAGGTCTGGGTATATAATGAAACGCAGCGAGAGCTCGGGGCCTTTTCTGTATTTGAGATCGGCCCGTGAGGCTGAGAGTTGCGAGACTCTCAGCCTCACGCATTTCTTGTCGGGTAAACGTTTTCCTCTTTGTTCTAGAGCATTTGATGTTTTGCATTGATTATCTTTGAATTGATTATGAAATTGTAATGATACATTTACCCGACATATTAAATTGTGATATTTGATTATTCTAATTGACTTTGACATTATTTTCATTCAAGAGTTTAAAAGAATAGTAAAACATTCGCTCACATTTAATGATGCACAGATATCATTAAAGCCTTTTCATTTATGGAGTCAGATGCAATAACGAGTAAATACATAAGACAACATGTATTGAATTTAACCAAAATACTTTGCCTCGAGAAAAGACAGTAACACGCAGAGACCTTCACCGCTAATTCGAATACCGCCATTGGATCGAGTTAGACGGCCTTACATCACCCTATACTAAACTTAACAAATAACAAGCAGTAATTAGGAGTTTATTTAGCCAAAAGTAGTAGTTCATAGTTAGTTATAATGAGACTTGGACCCTAAACTAAAGTGTGACCATATATAAAAAAAGAAACTGTCCTAGCAGATAATATAATATTAATGAAATAAAAGGCATGTACGCTTTCATGACTGTTTCTTAGTACAAAAAAGTGCACTTTGTATTAATGCCAAATTAAAAGTTCTTCTTTAAAGCACATTTGAAATTGCAATCTCATTACGGTTTAATAGTCTTTTTTTCTTAAATAAGTACAATAATGAATAATGGGCTTTATTTTAAGAAACTTAAAAAAAACACCTGGGGGAAGACTTGACAGGAAACACACACAAGGTAACATTCAACAACGATCTGCACAGGACTGTAAACACAGGGGAATCTGGAATCGTCCCCTATTCCATTAAATACGGCACTACTTTAGGGGACAGCCATTTGTAGTCCGAAATCATAGTGGACGTTATTGACTGCACTCATTCAATCTCACATTGCACCGCAATAACAAGTGTACAGCCGATGTCCGAATTCGCTCACTCGTTTTCATTCACTCCTTCAAGTGAACTGTATTAGTGGACTAACGTAGGAAAAAGTGATTGAGGGTTTAGGGGGCAATTTCGGATTCAGTCAGGAAGAATAAATAGGGAGCAAACAAGGCAAGTCACGAGAGAGGACAGGTGGGGCAAATGAACCAGTAATCAGGTAACAAGATGGGAGGGGTTAGACAATCGACAGGAGAGCACATGGCACAAGGAAACACAAATGACAAGCCATGTGCTCACACCAAACATGACACAAACCATGACAATGGCCAGCGAACACAACCACAAACCATGTGTAAAAACAAGACAGGAACATGAAGCTAATGAAACTCGAAACCGCGCGCTCATTGTTTGGAGCGTAAGGAACAAATGGAAAAAATAAATATTCATATTTCGTGCTATGTCCTCTGTAGAGGCCACCAGGACTCAGTTAAGAAAGAGATCTACTTATGTCCTCTGTTAAAAAGCACTTTAAGTTCAACTAATTGCATTTAATATAAATGAAACGTTTAATTGAATAATTGTATTTAATTGAAAACGTTACATTCATTGATTACTTAAGTATATTCTTCATATAGCATTTTATTTCCTTATTAAGGACACATTTTTAAAAGTATGCTAAATTGCATTTCTTTTTCACAGAGGGAAAGTTAGTTAGTTAAGATAGAAACAATAGAAGAACAATGTGAATGTATTTGTTGATACACACCTCACGTGTGTGTGGATATAGCGAGAGGGCAGGAGCATTTGAGAACGCCCCGAGGGAGAAATGTGCACTTGTTCACACTGCCCTCCATCTGCTCTCTATGAGGACGTCATCATGACAGAATATGCCATCTTTCAAGCGCGAGGAGCCTGTTGTACTGTAATGACAAATCATCTGACAGCCCTTTATTAGAAAGGAGAACACCTCCCGTGTGCCTTTTGTTCCTTTTCATTATATGGCCTGCTCTCCTCTTTGTTTAGCACCCTCCCTCTTTTGTATTTGTGTGTGTGTGTGCAGAATCAGGCAAATACTGCTCTGTTCTTCAGTCCCCTAAGGATATTATCATATTATCTGTTGTTTCTCATTTACTTTTGTTTGATTTTCTTCAATGCAGAGCATTCTGTACCCTGAAAAACTGTCAGGGTGTGCATAACCCTGGACATGTTATGCCTTGAGAAAGATTAGTCTTGGGCTCTGTTCCAAAACCTATAGTGAGCTGCATAATTTTGCTGTTAGCGTGTTCCTAAAAGCTAACAATTAATCATCCACAAATATTGATTCTAAATACTCTGAACAGTTTTTATTGAATGTTTTATATGCTGTTTTTTACACACATGTGATAGTCGTATACATTTACTGTATGTCAGCATTTCTCTTGTGAAAAAGAAGTGTGCTTAATTGTACTGAATGTACATTTATACTTTGAATCTTACAGAAACATCTGCAAACATTGTACTCAGATGGGTACCCTTTAAAGGACACCGTATACCATTTTTTCATCCCTAAAAGGTGCATATTAGTATGTACATATATGTACCATAAACGTAGGCAATTTTTAGAGAGGCTAGCAATACCGAGCTAGCTTTGAAGTGTAAGATCCCACCCTCTCTTCAGAGAGGACATGAAGGCGTACAGCAGGGACAAACAGAAGTGTCACGAGAGACAGTAAAAAACTACCTTATGTGTCAAAGCATGTAACATTGCAATAATAATGAACATAACTTAAAGAGAACTGACCTGTACCACCTGACCGCTGCAGATTCATTTCAGCGTTGATAGTGTTGCCATTGAAACGCATAAATTCTAGTCACAAACCGCTCCAAACACACTGATGATGTGTGATGCGCTTTGATGGACTTCAAAACAGAAACAACCGCCATTATGCAGCTTGGAAGAACCAGGATTTTTTTTAAATATAACTCCAATTGTATTCGTCTGAAAGAAGAATGATCATATACACCGAGGATGACTTGAGGGTAAGTAAATCATTGGGTCAATTACACTTTTGGGTGAACTATCCCTTTAATGGTGCATTTAATCTGTCTCATTTAACCCTTGTGCGGTGTTCATATTTTTGTTATTCAACAAGTGTTCGTGGGTCTGGTGCATTTTTGCTGCATTTTGGGGGTTTTAATTCAACACAATCAAACAATTTTATGTTAAAATACTCAACAGATGTTTACTTCATCCCAATTACAAGCAACATAAGCAGCATATAGCCTATGGTTCATATTTTATCTTTACATGTGACTCAATCTTAAGTTTATCAAGCGATGACAATATATTTTTTGTGTGCAAAAAAATACAAATAACGACTTTATTGAACTATTAATTTCCTTCTCTGTGGGCCTCGAGTGAGTCACACATCACACACATGACCAGCGTCGGCCAATAGTGAGCCTGCGTGTGCCGTACAACACAGAAGCGCTGCGCGGTTAAACTACGTGAACTCACTCGAGGTCCTAAGAGAAGGAAATGAATAAATAAATGAATAAAATCATTATTTTTGTTTGTTTTTTGCACACAAAAAGTATTCTCGTCGATTGATAAACTTTAGATTGAGACACTGTAGTCACTTGGACTATTTTAACGATGTCTTTAATAACTTTTATGGGTTGGCAAGTTTCAATCCCCTAGAAGCCTATTTTTGGGTGAACTATCCCTTTAAGTCTCCCAATTAGTTATAACTGAAGAGAGAAGTAAATGCTCCATTGGGGATAGTTCACGCAAAACTGGATATGTAGGCTACAATAATACTAATATGTATTTGATTCTGTCAAGAGTTAAAAATCTAAATCTACAGAGTATATTTCGCGGCTGAAAACACGAAAAGCACACAGGAACTTACTCTCGTTCAGTGGCAGATTGTAGCGTGACACTGTCCCTTTAAGGCCCGAGGAGCTTCGCCACAGTGGGTCAATTCACTAGCTTCTCTTGGGCGTGATGCCAGTTGTTGGGGAAGGCTGTCAGAAAGAGCAGGCCAGCCAGCAGATCCATTAGTCTAGACTGCCATAATCACGCAGGGGAACAGGCTATAGAGGACAGAGCTGGACCCCTCGGGTCAGCAGGAGATGTATGTCAGGCCGCTGAACTCTTACTCTCCTCTCGAGGCTCAATAATTAAAGCTACAGGTTAAAGATACAGTCCCTGTTTTAAACTCTTGGCAGCCAGCCCACATACTGTACGTGTGAGTATAGGGACAGGAAATGGAGAGGTTCAATTATTCCAGGCTTTAGATGGAGATGTTAATGCGCGAGGGGGCTTTAACGCGCGCGCATACTGTACATGTCAGTCAAAAGTCGTGTTCAATATAAAGTGAGAAAAAAGAGTAAATACACTATCATAATTAACATAATATAGCCTACATTCCATAACGCATGCATCACACTGTCGAATAATAAAAAAGTGCTTCATGTTGTGCAATAATATTGTGTCGTATTTATTAGAACTTGCTTGAATTAACTGGCGTTCTCAGCAGCACAACATATGCTGTAATATTTCTCCCTCGTGTGGCACATATTGGTAACTACACACAGAAATGAAATATGAAATAAAAAAAATAGTTAATTGGCTAATTTAAAGTTAATATATTAATACCAAAATTATGTTTATAAACCTTATACTGTACAACATGAAAATGTGCATTTGCTCAGGATGTTATATGCAGGAATTATGATAGCAGAAATAATGTTAAGATACATTTTTAAATATGATTTGATCAATATAGAAAGAAATTATGAAATATAAAATACATGATATGAGATCCACCAGACTGGATCTACCCCAAATCACAAATCATTCCTCATAAATTAATAAAATATTTTTTTGTTTGTTTTTTATTATTATTACAGATAGACAGACTGTTTAATATGGCTTAAATGTGATTATTTATGATTATACATGCCTATAAGTATTATTATTTCTTTCTTACTATTACAAAGCTATTATGGTGGCCAATGTGACTTTAATTATTTCATAAATTATTCATTTAAATTATTTAATTATTTAATCCAAATTTTTTTTTTTACAATTCCTGAAATGCAGATTGCATTTTTACTTTCATAAACATACATTGACTCATAAAACAGTGCTTACGATTACAATGAAAATTATAATTATCATGGTAACACTTTGCAATAAGGTCTTATTTGTTAAGAAATTAGTTAACATGAGCTAACAATGAGAAATATATTTTTACGGCATTTATGAATCTTTGTTAACGTTAGCTAATAAAAATACATTTGTTCATTGTTTGTTCATGTTAGTTAACAGTGCATTAACAAATGTTAACAGATACAACTTTTGACCGTAAAAAACATTAATAATTGAAATTAACAAGATTAATAAATATTGTAGAAGTATTGATCATTGTTAGTTGACATTATTGTAGTAAACTAATATTAAACAAAGTGTTACCATTATTGTATTATAAAAATGCATAATAACATGGCTTTTATGGATCACAGCATTTTGCTATAGTCATCTTTTTTTATTATTAATACAGCATTATTTTAATGATAAGAACCTAAGTGTGAGCTTTATGTAGCCAATCCCCTAAAGAGACATGTGGTAGCTTACTTATTCTGAAGGCAATCCTATTAAATCTTTGCAGGTGGATGGGTAAGACCTCCACTGACCGGTTTTGTTATGGGTAGATTGGTGGTTTGTCTCCCGATGACAGATGGCACACATTTAAAGCTAAAAGCATGCTGGGAAACAGCACTCTCATCTTAATGGCATTTTAAGACGACCAGTAAAACCCAACCTCTTATGTTTTCAAGCGAGACATGTTTTCAAAAAGACTTGGGCAATATTTCTGCGATGCGTGTCATGATTTATAGTCCATGGAAATGAAAGAAAGCAAGATTGGGTGGAGAAAAAATGCATACGTAGAAAAAGTATAACTGGCTGAAATGGAATACTGAGATTATTACTGATCCATTGAGCTTTGGATATTTTATTTGAGAGGAATTCAGAGGTTTTGCAAATCTTCAGTGATCTTCACTTGATGCCTCTGCAGAAAGAGATCTTGAAGGAGGTTTGGACGGAGGACAGGTGAGTAGTGCTTTCTGCTTTACTATAATTGATGTCATGAGTGTGCGTTTTGCTGATAATGTTTATTTATTTCTTAGTCTCCCAAATGATGACTCCAAAAGGTCAGTACAGGTGAGTTACACATATATGTGTTTATGTAAGTTTGTGCATCTTTCAATCTACGTCTGTTCACATTCAAGGGCAAGCATACTTTAATGTGGGTCTAAAAGAGTGAGAACTCATTGAAAACCTTGTTTGTTTGTTTTCCATTTAAACTTCGAAAGTTGAAGAATTAAAAACAATTGTAAACGAAAGAAAAGTTATTAGAAATGAAGATTGAAGCTCAGGATGCTCTTTGGATCATTCTCAAGTCATGCTGGAGGACACGACCATCACGTTTTGCACCGAACACTGAGATACTATGAAATTCATGTTCATTTTTTTTATTCAACTTTTCACTAGGATTAATATCTAGTTCTATCTAGTAATATCAGTCATGAAACTCCAGAGGGTGCTGAGTGACAGGCAATCTGCAAGCTATCACATCATTACCACATGGGACAAGCTGATTGGCCTCTGCTGATTCTGCAGCCAATGAGATTTCGTGCTCAACATTTAAATAGTCTGATTTATGTTTGCTTTAAGCTAGACCTGCAGTGCTATCAGAGCTCCTCTGAACCCCTCCACCTCCCCAGCTCCACCTGCCTAGATCTGCTACGGGATTTATGAATTATGTAATCAGCAGCAGCATATCTTATACGCTCACAGCTGTATGTCTGTGCATCTATGAGCAGTAGCAAGTCCATACTTTCTGCAGCAGCACCAACAAAATAGCCTAAAATTGACACTTGCCAAGTGCCAAAGGCGAATAATCCTTGGTGTTGGCGAGTTTATAAAACAGTGTCAATCACCAGTTGGCTGATAACATTTTTATGAATTCGAAAATGCAGTGTTGTGAGAACATGAACAAACGCAAACAACGCTCTGCACATTTGACGTGCCAGTGCTGCATCGGCACGAAAGTTTAATCCTTGCCAATTGAAGTATTCAAGCGCATAAAGACGGAAAAGGGAGCTGAATTCATTACTCCAAAGCGCGCACCCAGAAATCCGCGTTTCAGACAGAGCGCGAATACTGAACTGAGCTCTCTTTCACATCTTCTTGCGCGAAAAACAGACATATTCAAACAATTATGTCAAAAGGACTGTCTTGGCCGGTGTCCTCGTAAACGTAAACATAGTCATGTTTTGTAGTTATATCTTAAGTGAATGCAAGCAGCTGTGAAAGAAAACATATGTATCAGTATATTGTATAATAATATCTAAAACTAAAAATGAAATAAAAATTAATACAAACTAAATTAACAGGTTTGGAAATGACCAAATTTTTTTTACTAATACTTGAACTAAAATTAAAATGAAAACCGTAAATCTAAAAATTTAAACTAATTCCAAAATATGAATAAAAAATATAACAGTATCTCAGTGATTTGACGACAACATTTTCACTTAAAGTAGTTCACTTTTTAAAAACCTTTTGCTGATAATTTACTCACCCCCATGTCATCCAAGATGTCCATGTCTTTCTTTCTTCAGTCGAAAACAAATTAAGGTTTTTGATGAAAACATTCTAGGATTTTTCTCCATATAATGGACTTCATTGGGTACCAAACGGTTCAAGGTCTAAATGACAGTTTCAGTGCAGCTTCAAAGGGCTTTAAATCACACCAGACGATGAATAAGGGTCTTATCTTGCGAAACGATCGGTCATTTCAAAAATAAATAAAAAAGTTTAAGTTTTATAAGCACAAATGCTCACCCTGCTCTGTTCTGTGATGCACGTTTGTAATGTCACATAATATGCAATTACATTCAAAAGGTCACGGTTGACGTAGCCGGAAGTACAGAGTCAGTGTTTACAAGTTGAACGCGCAAACTAAGTCAAACACCGTTTACAAAAAAAAAAAAGGAGTTAAAAGGTAAAACAACGATGACGGACGATTTTGACCTTAGAGGAGAAGATGAGATGGAGTTTTTCACCCTGCCCTTTCTGAACCGGAATACACATACGTCAAGCGTGACCTTTTCAACGTAATTGCGTATTACGTGACGTCATGAACGCGCATCACAGAACAGAGCAAGGCGAGCGATTTATTTTTGAAATGACCGATCGTTTCACAAGATAAGACCCTTGTTCATCGTCTGGTGTCGTTTAAAGCCCTTTGAAGCTGCACTGAAACTGTCATTTGGACCTTGAACCGTTTTGTACCCAATGAAGTCCATTATATGAAGAAAAATCCTAGAATGTTTTCATCAAAAACCTTAATTTGTTTTCGAATGAAGAAAGAAAGACATGGACATGGGGCTGAGTAAATTATCAGCAAAATGTTTTAAAAAGTTAACTACTCCTTTAATGTTGTTTATGTGTCTATGCGGTGTTTTTAATATGCTAAGCATGTGCAAATTCACAAGTCAACACCATTGCTGAGTATTTTCTCCTTAAACCTGCAGTGAACCCAAAGACAGTTCGAAATCGCTGGTGTTTCTAATGCCACAAACGACCTTGTAACCAATCAGGTCAACGTGTGATCGTCAACGAGTGGATCTCTGAGCTGGTGTGAGTGAGTGGAGGCGGGGCTCATTTGCATATTCATAGAACCACATACTAAATGAGGGAAGGGTGTAGAGTTACATTCAAGCTATTTTAAGTCATGAAGGATTTTTTTTTTTCGATGACCAAATGTTTAAAAATGTCCTTTTGGTGATCAAAGATGAGTTTTAAGGGATAAAATGATTGACTACAGGGGGACTTTAAATGGTTCTGTTGATAATCTAGTGTGTAACGAAGAGTGTTAAATCTGTAGTAGTGTTCAGTAGATGGTACGTTCCTCTTGTGTTGTTTTGGTTGCTGAGGCAGATGGGCTTTGCACTTCATCCTATTATCAACTTCTCTGGACTAAACTAGCTTTCATAATCAGCCACACTGATGCCCTCAGCACACACTCATATAAACACACATGACAGCTTCATCTGCTCTCTTGCCTGGACTTTTACTCTTGAACCGATGTCATCTCAATAGCCATGTCTGCAGAGAAGGTACATCTTAACTGTGGCGTCTTATAGCCGAAAAGAGCTTCTAGTTTCTAAATGCAGTTAAAGATGTCTTAAATTTCAATGTATTAAGAGTCCGGATGTTTTAAGCAGTAATGGAACCAATACTAAGAAAATGTTGGACTAGAAGTAACTAAACAAGCCTAAATTTGTTAATACAAGTCTGTTTGATTGATTAGTTGGTGTTTTCTGTCAGCATACATGTGTCAATGTTCTTTTGCTGGACATAATATGTACTATTTTGTGATTTTCATACTTTTCAAGAGCCTTTTTAACTGCACATTTGTAATCTCAAGATGGCAGTGCCGCAATCCACCTCAAAGACTCATTCTCCCTTGATCCTGTTTACAGGTCCAGATTCTCTAAGATTGTCATCCATTAATCATCTATAATCGAACATCTTTTCTTAGTAAAAGTCCTTTTGTATCTTAATTTGTCAATTAATTAGCTGAATCTGTTATTGGATTCTGTTAAAGGTTTTCTTAAGGGCTGTTTTGAGATTTGTCTTTTTCTTTTTGAATAAAATAGCAAATAGGAAGAGGTTCTTATTGGCGATACATTTGGGCTCTTGATTACGTAAGCCAAGGGAGCCCTTTGCCTTTATAGGTTAGGTGTAGTTCATAGTCTGGAAATTGTGTAATATCTTGATTGACCAAAGAGACTCTTTGATCATCTGTCTGATTGATTGTGTCCTCTTATTGGCAAGATTTAGAAAGTCTTTAGAAGAGGAAAGCAATGCTAACCATGGATTCAGTGTGCTCTTGTCTTTGTTCTAGATGGCTCCTGGTATCTGTATATTGGGTAAAATGTTAGGTTCAAATTAAAGTAATAGATCAAATTGTTAAGAACTGAATACTCGATTTAATTTAAAATGACCTTTTAATGCCAACATGTTTCTAGAATGTTTTTTGGTCCCACTTTATTTTAAGTGTCCTAACATTTATTGCACGGCTCTATGGAATGCTTGATTCTGATTGGTCAATCGTGCCATCCAGCGGTATGTTATTCCCTGAACAACCGCTGAACACAGATAACACGGGCTCATCCGGGTTACTGAAGTCAGCAGCGCTGGAAGTTTGCTAGGAACGTTTTTTTTCCTTGTGGAAGTTTTGCGTTTTATTGTGCTAATAAAATATTAAAACTCAGTCAAATCAATATTTTGTGTACAGTAATTTAATTATGCCATCCAGTATCGTGGCCTCGCTCTCTATAGTTTCATACAAACGCAGCCCTTGCCATTTTGCAACCATTGTTTTGTACACTTTTGGATTATAAGATATCAAACAGGTATGATTTTAAAACAGTTTCATCTCATATCAATATCTCTTATAATTATTTATGTGTTGAAATGGCGTGTAATAAGGGGTATGACTGTACCGTATCCCTTAAATGTCTGTCTAGTTTGAACTTGCTGGGGTTGCAACTCCGTCCTCAGCAGAAGCTTTACGTTTAAAGATCTAATAAAATATTTAGTCTCATGTCTAATGATTTACTTATGAGGCAAGTAGCTGCGTAATAAGTGGGATAATGTACATCCAGACGGTTGTTATATCAGAATAAACCCCTTCAGGCTAATCCAAGACCCCTCTGCTTACTTAAATTAATTATTTGATACAAAGAACTTATTGGATGCATGCATGTTTTTACATAGTACTTATATTTTTTAAAATACCTGCATGCAATTACACCTGTAATTAATTTCTGTAATTACATGTTTGATTACACTGTTGACCTTCCCTTACACCGTCACCCACCCTTAAACCTTACCCGAATAATACATTGGCCCTAACTATTATTATTTTATGACACCTAATATAAAGTGTGACCCTTTCTCTGGAATATTTTTGTCATTGGAAATAATACAGAACAGGCTGTAGAACACTTTCCATGTTTAATATTTTAAATGTTTGTTTTTCAAAAACAGGAAATATTGTATTCATGTGTTTCCTTTTTCCTGAGTATCCTGTTACATTTTTAACCAGAAAGGGAGGAGAAAAGGAGCGAGAATATGTCAGCGAGGGGTTGACCGAGGCCACTGGTGCGTGATGGCACTGGAACTCACTGACCCCAAAGAGTTTTCCCCTGGAATCATGGCATTTACTTAAATATTAACCGTAAAAAAAATGATCCATTCGATATTTCTCAGCCAACCAAGCAGATGTGTTTGGATGTTTCTCTCAAACAGAACCTCACTTACATACAAAACTGAATCTATTTTGGCTAACGGTCTACGGAGGGATTTTCCCCTTGCCGGAAGAAATTAAGGATCCCACTGTCTGATCCCACTTTGCTCTTTGTTAAAGAGAGGTCTATAAATACTCATATAAGATTGGAACTAATCAGATTATGCTCCCCACTCCATGCAGTACGGAAGCAGGCTGTGACGTCCGGCCTACATTGTGTAAGAATTAGACTTTCTCCTCCTGCAGCATTCTGTACATAAGAGGTGACGTCACGTCTTAAACCAATGTGCCACACCAGCTGAACAGATTTAACCTCCTTTGTTTGAGCAATGTTTGAATGTACAGAAAATGATTGATTTGTTTGTCCTTAAGAAAGGTGTAGACATGATTATCACACTACAAAGATTGCGTGTTTTATGTAAGACTCATTTCTTTGTGTAAGATGGTATGAATTGGAAGTTGGGTCTTTTCTTCTCTATTATGACATAATCTGAGTTCTTTGATAAACAAAATGTAGGTTTGGATTTTGTCCATAGGGAATTGATTGGATGGTTGTTGCTTGCAATTGGTGGATCTCAGCGAGGGGAAGTTATTTTGATTAAAGATTATAAGGGAACATGAATTTAAAAATGTGTGATTTCATGGTGACTTTAAGTAATGTACATTTCTAAAGTGTGTGCATCCTTTTGCTTGCTTTCATTGACGTTTGGCAATGGGTAAGTTTAAAACTATTGCTTACATTTGCGTACAAGCATGTCAAAGAAAAACTGTAAATGTAAATGTGATTCATTGTCCTTATTAACAGCCACGTAGAAGACAAAAAAGAAGAAGCCGGAGGCAGATTCTGGGAAGGCCAATGGAGCCGAAGACAAACCGAAAAAGAGCAAAGCTAAAAAGACTGAAGAGTTGTCAGGCGAGGAGGAGAATACGCCTTCAAAGGGTCAGTCTGATAACACATCTCACAGACATACAGTACAAATTGTTTAACTGTGTAACTGACTCTTTACTGGGTTTAAATGATTTGGATGCTCCTTAGGAAATAAAATAATCTCCAAACAATGGTTACATTGACATTGAATTGTCACATGTTCAAGCTTCTTTTCTGAGAGAAATACTGTACAGTGGCTACTGAAAAAAACAACATCCTTAAAATACAAAAATGTATGAATATTATTTCATTAAGATAACAAAAAAAGCATTTTTTGAATCAATACATTCCACAAAAAGATGTTTGTCAGTTTTAAAATGATGGACTTTATTATGGACGTTAGTGGAACATGGAGTGAATGTGATACACACTCTTAGAAAAAAAGGTTCAGTGGGGTTCTATATAGAACCCTATGGTAAATGATTGCATAATACATTTGAATGTTTAACAGTTATTAAAAATTTTCTAATGATAAAGTATGTTTATGAGCTCTTTAATTATAAAATTTTATTAGAAATAAAATTAATGAATTAAAACTAAGTCCATAAAATGATCCCCTGGTGGAATGCCTTAAAAGGTTAAATAGACCTTATTCAGAGCAGCGTCATGACGGTATGAACCGAGGCTGTGAGCGACAGACTTACCGTGTTTACAATGGCATCTGATGTAAAAAGCTGTATAAAGCTCTAGATCACTTATCATTTTCCACAGCTCATATTGTTTTTTGGGGGGGGGGTTTGTCTACTGAAATTTCTCAGAAAGATATTTTTGCAGTGTATAAGCAGAATAATTCAAAAACACAGCCGATGATTCGATTACTAATGGATTATTTGGTTGCATGTAAACGTAGCCAGTGACAAGGAACAACAAAACTAAACAGGAAATTATCGTTGTAGCGGCGAGTTGATTATTAAATGACATTCAGATGTTTTTTTAAGTGCTTAGTGTTAGAACACTTTTTTGGGAGCGCTGTCATTTTGGAATGATATATGGTTGCTAAAACAACTTATTTTCCCTTATCAGCAGAGAGCAAAACAGTAAAGAAAAAGAAAACCGAGAAGGACAAAGAAGACATAACAGAGAAGAACACAAAAAAGAAGACCAAGAGTACTCCTAAGAAGAAGAAAGGTATAAGTGATTTTTAATCCATCAATTAGTGGAAATAGATAATCATTAAACATGAATTTCCATCCATCCTTCTATCCATCTATCCATCCATCCATCCATCCATTCATCCATCCATCCATCCATCCTTCCATCCATCCATCCATCCTTCCATCCTTCCATCCTTCCATCATCCATCCTTCTATCCATCCTTCTATCCATTCATCCATCCATCCATCCATCAATCCATCCTTCTATCCATCCATCCATCCATCCATCCATCCATCCATCCTTCCATCCAACCCTCAATCCATCCATCCATCAATTCATCCATCCTTCCATCCATCCATTCATCAGTCAATCCATCAATCCATCCTTCCATGCATTCATCCATCCATCCTTCTATCCATCCTTCCATCCATCCATCAATCCATCCATCCATCCATCCTTCTATACACCCTTCCATCCATCCATCCATCCATCCATCCTTCCATCCAACCCTCAATCCATCCATCCATCCATCAATTCATCCATCCTTCAATCCATCCATCCATCCATCAGTCAATCCATCAATCCATCCTTCCATGCATTCATCCGTCCATCCTTCCATCCATCCATCAATCTATCCATCCATCCTTCTATCCATCCATCCATCCATCCATCCATCCATCCTTCTATCCATCCTTCTATCCATCCATCCATCCATCCATCCATCCATCCTTCTATCCATCCTTCTATCCATCCACCCATCCATCCAACCCTCAATCCATCCATCCATCCATCCATCCATCCAACCCTCAATCCATCCATCCATCAATTCATCCATCCATCCTTCCATCCATCCATCCATCCATCCATCAGTCAATCCATCCTTCCATGCATTCATCCATCCATCCTTCTATCCATCCTTCCATCCATCCATCAATCCATCCATCTATCCTTCTATCCATCTTTCCATCCATCCATCCATCAATCCATCCATCCTTCCATCCATTCATCCATCCATTCTCTAAACCACTTGTCCTATAGGAAACTTGTCCTACAAGTTGTAGGCAGGGAATTAAGTGTCAAATTATTTCTTTTAAACATAATTTTCAATCGATATAATAGTGACTCACACGCAAATCATTTGTAGGTGGGTCGGATTAAAGTCGATAGAAGTAAATCCAGGACACTACTCAAAATTGCATTATCATAACATTTAATTAACAGAGTTTCAGTCAATCAACCTTCCCCAGGCTTAGTAGTTAAAACAGGATATTGAAAAAATGCCAAACAGGACTATTGTTGTGCTTTGGGAATAGATTGAATCATGTAAATAGACTGGATGTCTGCATGACAGGTGGATGGTGGGGAGGGAGGTGAAAGCTGGTGAATGGCACTGGAGGATGCTTATAATGTTAGCATTCTCATTCATTTTAATGGGAGTTGCCTTATTATTATTATTAGCAGCCAAGCACTGTAGGTGTTTAGGCACCTATTGTTCCCCTTAGTTGTCGTCGTCTTCTTCCGCTCTTGAGTCTATGGCATCCCATAGAACTGTATGGTAAAAAGTTATGAAATTTGGTACACAGTCTAAACATTAACCACAGCAATTTGGGTCTGTAACTCAATCCCTCTAGCGCCACCAACTTTGAGTTGCACTCACGTTTATGCTTATAACTTTTGAACCGTAAGGGCTCATAAGAAGCATAATTATGTTTTCCCTCTGATTCCTTGGCTCAGGATGATTTGATTGACATAATTTTCCGTCATGAAATTTAAAAAAATTTGTTCCATATCTGCCATTTTGGGCATCTGCCATTTATGTTCTAAAATGCTATATTTTGGCGTACCGTTTCAAAACCTGGAATGTATATTTGACAAAAATACTCAAAGAAATATAATTACGTTTAAAAAAATGCTAATAGCTTTTGATTAATTTTATTGTGATAAAACTTAACAGATTCATTGGGTCATGCTGAGAACATAGATACCAATTTTGCCAAACTTCTTGTCGACCATTTTTTTCAAAATCTACTTTTTCCAACTCCTCATAGAGCATTGCTCTGATTTCCACGAAAGTTTTATCAGATCATCTTCAGACCATCTTGACAAAAAAAAAAAAGTGGAATTCAAGTTTATTTATCAAACCATTCCTGAAGAATGCAGGAACAGTTCAACGACGAGCACGCAGATGGACACAAGGCTAAATATATATATATATGCAACCCTTTAGCGTATCCTGACCAAACTTGGTGTATGTTATGACAACCATGACCTGGGGGAACCTGCTCAGCTTTGGCACAGTGCCACCTAGTGGTCACAAGATATGAAAAATGGGTTTTTCGCTTATACTTCTAAACAGTCGGACCAAAAATCCTAAAACTTGTCTCTTTAGATTCGGTGCAGCATTTCTATTGTATTCCATTGTATTATATTGTAATCCTTCTATTGTATTGATGTTGAGGACATGGATACCAATTTTGCCATAGTCAACCAAACTTCCTGTTCGTCATTTTAATTTTCTTTAAAAACCTACTTTTTTGAACTCCTCGTTTGTCTGATTTTCACCAAATTAGAGTTAGATCATCTTCAGCCCATGTCGGCAAAAAGTTATGGATTTTATGTCCGTTTTCGCATACTGAATCAACTAATTTGATGGCATAATGCCAAACTGCATCTAAGTCTGAATCTCTGGAAAGATTTGACACATTGACAACAAACGTTATGTGTGTAATTGTCAGCGCCACCTATTGGTCAAAAGTAATAAGCAATTATGTCAGTATAAGTAATTTTATGTGTGGGCTTTCAACAATTTTGCTTAAAATTGACTCCAAATGTCTTTATTCATTTTTGCTGTTGATCTTATGCTCCCTGCCTTAATGTTTAGCTCCTCATTCTGCCACTGTGTTGCTTGCCATGATAACCAACCAAACCCTGCTGGCACCATTTATATGATTTGTTCTTCAAAATTGACATTTCTAACCGTCATTATGATTAGATTCTGCTGATGAAGATGATGGGGAAGATGAAGAGGAGACCTCACAGAAGAAGACAAAGAAGAAAACCACCAAAGAAAGCTCCCCTGCTGGCACCAAAGAAAAGAAATCAAAGGCCAAAGGTCAGTTGAGCTTATTCACACTTGAATGCATGCTAATGAGCGAGGCCAAGGTTCATTTTGAGATTCGTTCCATTAGTTTCAACAGCCAAGTGGCATTTATGTTATTATAAGAGTCACTTTGAACTTTGCACTTTGTTGGGGGGTTGAGTGTGTTTTCCATACAGAGCGTATCTTTGGGCCCTTAAAACAGTTTATTAGGTTTAAAACAGAGATTTTTGGGTTTATTTCCCCCTCAGAGCAAAACACTTCAGGTATCGAATCAGAGGAAACTTAAACAATGGCTTCAGTGTGTGTAACTCTTAATGTGGTTATGTACACATGCATGGGGGTTTGCCGCTCAGGAAGAGGATTAGCGCTAGATCTCGTGAGCTAAGAAGATTAGCCAGAACAATACGGCAGAGCTGTCTAAAAGATCACCACTCCGGTTTGTCTATGAGCTGAAGTGGGGACTTTCAAGTGAATTTAACTCTTGTTTTTTACTTATGGTTTTAGGGATTCATTTGCTTGGCCTCATTTTCCCTGTAAAAAGACAGATGGTGAGCTCCTCAGGCGGTGTCTGATCAAGCCACTCGGATAAGTGGAGAAACGACTTAGACAAAAAATAAAAAATAAAGTCCAGCTGCTAACTACGTTTTACCAGACAATCTGCAGTGACCTGGATGATTGAAAACATACACGGATGACCTCCTCTGGGGCTCCTATTAAAAGCTTCAGGTTTAATGTATGGTGGTGCAGAAACCTTGAAGCATGTTTCAAAAGTTCAATAATGTTTTTTGATGGAAAAAAAAAGAGCAGCGACATTAGAACTGATGGCACTCTGATACTGAGCTATCGCTGTTTTCCAGTAACGTTAATATAATGTTTGTTCAAAGTTATCTGGTCTTTAATAATATTATTGAAACGTTAGCACAAAAACTTTATTTATATATCATTCATGGACTTTTTTTTTCTGAAACGTTTAGTTGGGCATTCATCTAACTTTTTAAATGTTGTTACTTGTTTCAGAATGTTAAAAAACATTCAAAAGTTACATTAGTATAAAGTTTGCAAAGTGGAATATTTCCATAAACAAGAAAAAAAAAGAAGAAGGGGAATGTTAGCCAAATGTTCTTAGAATATTTTTCGTTAGCTGTTGTGATGGAGCCTATTGAGCCATTAATTGCACCATATTGAAAGGGACTCTGCTTCAATTAGAAGCTGTGCTGATTATCTGAAGCTGGCACACCTTAATAACCCCAGGGGAATTCTGGGAACTAGCCCTAACTTGTCACTTAAATACGAACTCTACATTGGCTTCAATGACTGTAAACCCTAACGCTCTAAATAATTAATTGGTTTGAGTAGGACAAACTTAAATTAAACAAAATTAGTTCAGTCAAATGAACTTTTATGAGTATTTAGCACTTTCTTTTTCTGTCAAGTTCACAGAACTGATATATTTTAAGTAAACTGAACTGTTTGATTGTTTTGAGTTTTATGAAATTATTTATTTTAATTTAGACGAACTTAGGTTTAACTGAAACGGCTGGGATGTCTATTTCCCAGCATGCTTTGCCGATGGCATTTGAAAGGGAGAGTACATGCTAAAATTAAGTGCAATATAATTTAGAATTTCTGTTAATGTTGGTTTTAGGATAGTTACCATCATGGTGACAAGTGGTGCATGCAGATGGATTTGAGAGCAAACACAAACTTTATATTGCTGCATTCATACAGCAAGAGTTACTGTATAACATACTATTGTTAACAAATTAGTATGTTAAAGCTAGTTAAGTTTATACTAATAAAAGTGTTCACATTGAGATTACATGAAAGCTCTAAGTTAAATGTATGAATTGGTGTACTCAAACATTTCAAGTTAAGAACAATTAAAAAGTAAAAAATAAAAATGTTGCTTACTTAAACTTTTTTGAGTTTTGCCAACTGTTTTGTTGCAGGCGAGTCATCGTTGTAGAAAATACTGAGTCCCCCCCCCCCCCCCCCCCCCCCCTCCCCAATATATTATCTCTGCAGAGAATAAAGGTGAATCAGAGAGCAAAGGAAAGACATCTAAGGCAAAAAAGGAGCCAGCTTCTATGTTTCAGATAAACGGAGATAAACCAGATTTTATCGCAAAAAAGAAAGGTAATTTCACACTGTACATTAATCATTGTGTTGCTAAAAGCAACTATCTCACAGAGCTTTTCTGGGTCATATCTCACAAAGAATGTCTGGGTCATATTTCACCTTAAAATCAAAATCAGATAATTAGCAAAAAATATGAGTCATTGTTATAGGACCATTGTGTTTGTTTGTATTGCTACAATATTTTCAGTACAATTATGAATTCTCGTTTCTGTAAAGTAAAACAAAGATGCATTATTTAAATGAATAAAAACATAATTTAAAACATATTTTTTATTGTGATTTAATACACACACACACACACACACACACACACAAACATCTTGCTTGGGGAAAAAAATAATGCATTGAGTAAGAAATGTAATGCAAAATAGTTAAAATGTTAATATATATCTACAAGTGTTGACTTATTTTTTTATGCAATATGTAATTTAAATATACATTTTATGTTGGGGTCATATGACTTGGACATTTCTTGGAGTGTATAATTAAATAATTTGTAATGCAATTAAAAAAAATGCATGCTTGTACATAGTGGGACCATAGTGTCTTAATAGAATATTATTAATAAAAAGTGTAATTGTCAAATTTGCTGACTGGAACTTAAGCATCTGCTCCAGCCATTAAGTCCGACAGCGATGAGAGTGAGCCAGAGACTAAACCCAGCAAGAGCAAAAGGAAATCCACCACCAACTCCACCTCCATGTTTCAAGTTGGAGACAAAGACAAAGACAAGAAAAAAGACAAGATTAACAAGGACAAAGAGAAGAATAACAAGAAAAAGAGTAAGTGAAAGACTTCTGTTTGTTTGTAACATCTTTTGGAGAAAAATAACCACATGTGCTTCCCCACAAGGTGAAGTGTTAAACTTTTTTTGCAAACTACACTTAAATGTCCATACGATCCCTATAAATTCACATTTCTTTATTATAAAGATAACAACTTAAAGACAAAATAACATTCATTCCGTTAAGCTGCTTATAAATGCGTCTCATTTTAGACGTTGCTAAATCTGATGAAAGTGATGATGATGCAGAGGTGACCAAAAAGAAGAAAGGCAAAGGAAAGAAAAGTAAAAAGGTAAGACTCCTGTAAATCGAGGCAATGTCATCCTGAGGCAAAGATCTGACCAGTAAAATCTCTCTTGTGACAGGAGGAGGAGAGGCCTCCATCCCCGGAGATTGAGTTCGATGACCTTGAGGAGTTTGTTCTCCAGTCTGCGCCTCAGGGAACCACCATCAAGTGTAAACTGACGCGAGATAAGCGTGGGATGGACAGAGGCTTCTACCCCACCTATTACCTCCATTTAGACAACGAGAAGAAGGTGACTTGCTCACACGTTTAGCTTAAAATTAGCAGAACAGTTCTACAAGGTTTTGTTGTGAATTAGAAGATAGTGTATCAATATTTTTGAAAATCATGGCTCTACTAAGGATATGTGATTACAAATTAGGGGTGGGGTTAACAGTTAATCCTGGGTATTCATAAGCAGACATTTCACACTGTTCATCTCTAAATCCTGGGTTAACATCCTTATTTGCAAATTTGCAGTGTCAGTATTGATAGTATGATTACATAAAGGCTCTAGAATTGCACATACACTACCAGTCAAAGGATTTGGATCAGTAAGATAAAAAAAAAAAAAAAAAAAAAAAAAAACAGCAATATTGTGATATATTATTACAATTTAAAACTTTATTTAAAAATTTAAAATTTAACATTTAACTTTAAAAAGCTGTTTTCTATGTGAATATTATAGTAAAGTGTCATTTATTCCTGTGATTTCTAGCATCATTACTCCAGTCTTCAGCGTCACATGATCCTTCAGAAATCACTCTGATATGATGATTTGATGCTCAAGAAACTTTATTATTATTATCAATGTTGAAAACAGTTATTTACATTTTTATTTCCGGATTCTTTGATGAATATAAAGTTCAAAAGAACAGCATTTATCTGAAATAGAAAGCTTTTGTAACATTAAATACTACCGTTAAAATTAAAAGTTTGGGGTCAGTAAGAATTTTTATTTTATTTTTGGGGGGGAAAGAAATAAAAGAAATCAATACTTTCAATACAGTTGTATTAAATTGTCCTAATATTTAACAATATTACAGTTTTTTAACAATGGACCCTCTTTGCCATTTCACTCCGTCCTGCAGGTCTTCCTATTAGCTGGTCGAAAAAGAAAAAAGAGTGCAACGTCAAATTATTTGATATCCATAGATGCCACTGACCTGTCACGGGGAGGAGATAATTTTATCGGAAAGCTGAGGTAAAACGTCTGATATAAAATGTACGCAAAATAAGTATGATGGCTGAGTTACTCACTTTTTGTTTGTTTTGTGGTTTCTATTCTCTTTAGGTCCAATCTCATGGGTACCAAGTTCACTGTGTTCGACAACGGTCTCAACCCTGACCGTGCCCTCAGGGACATGTCTAACGCCCGGCAGGAGCTGGCGGCTGTCATTTACGTGAGTGCTCACTTCAGTTCCTCAACAGTCGACCTGGAGGTTGGATACTCTTTTAGAAGTTTTAAAGTGGATACTGGTGTTTCTGTCCAGGAGACAAATGTGTTGGGGTTTAAAGGGCCTAGAAAAATGACTGTGATCATCCCAGGCATGGATGACGACAACGAGCGAGTGCCGATACGTCCACAAACAGTGAGTCCAGTTGCTGCTATATCTAACTCTGACATGCTACAACAAAGGCAAGCAAGTAAATTCACAGTACGTGTTACGCAGCACGTTTGAGCTTCTGCAAGAACCAATGAGGTTCATTCTTGTGTTACGCATCACGTTTGAGCTTCTGCAAGAACCAATGAGGTTCATTCTCGTGTTACACAGCACGTTTGAGCTTCTGCAAGAACCAATGAGGTTCATTCTCGTGTTACACAGCACGTTTGAGCTTCTGCAAGAACTAATGAGGATCATTCTCGTGTTACGCAGCGCGTTTGAGCTTCTGCAAGAACCAATGAGGTTCATTCTTGTGTTACACAGCACTTTTGAGCTTCAGCAAGAACCAATGAGGTTCATTCTTGTGTTACGAAGCACGTTTGAGCTTCAGCAAGAACCAATGAGGTTCATTCTTGTGTTACACAGCACTTTTGAGCTTCTGCAAGAACCAATGAGGTTCATTCTCGTGTTACGCAGCACGTTTGAGCTTCTGCAAGAACCAATGAGGTTCATTCTTGTGTTACGCAGCACGTTTGAGCTTCTGCAAGAACCAATGAGGTTCATTCTCGTGTTACGCAGCACGTTTGAGCTTCTGCAAGAACCAATGAGGTTCATTCTCGTGTTACGCAGCACGTTTGAGCTTCTGCAAGAACCAATGAGGTTCATTCTCGTGTTACGCAGCACGTTTGAGCTTCTGCAAGAACCAATGAGGTTCATTCTCGTGTTACGCACCATAAACAAAAGCTAAATTATCTATATGAAAGTAGAATTTTTACTTTTGAAGAATTCTGATAGTCAATGTTAATTAATTTAATTTAATTTAATTCAATTTAGTTTACTAACCATAAATAAAGACGACTTTAAATGCGTATGCATCATATTTTCTCTTATGTACTAACAAATGCCAGAAAAATAAAACCCACAATAATTTCTGCAGTCACTGAAGCTTGCCAGTATGTGTTCTGCACATCAACACTCAAGTCAAGGGGTCAAGTGAAAATACTACTCATTTTTTTGTTTGAGCATATAAGACTGAACGAAAGAAACCATAATTTTCGATTAGACTGATATAAAAATGCACTTGGAATAAATGACACGGTAATTTATGACACTGTTTTCAGTGTACAATGACCAATTCGTTCATGCACAACAATTTTGTTATTTAACCTAAAGGACAACGACAGTATACTCGTGCGCTACCAGAACAGGCAGATGGACAACCTGATTGAACTCCACAACAAAACTCCAGTTTGGAACGACGACACGGCTTCCTATGTCCTCAACTTCTCTGGACGGGTCACACAGGCCTCGGTCAAGAACTTCCAAATCGTCCACAGCAAAGACAGTGAGTGAGACCTTCAATGTCCTTTACCTCTACAACTGGGCTTACACAAAAGTTACAACTTTTCAATAGGACAAAATGTCACAAATTGAACATTTTTATCATGTCTTGTGTTGATAATTCTATATTATGCTGGAATTGCGCTGGTTTTGGAATTGTAACGATAAACGTAAAAACCCTAACCTTACTGTAAATGCTCTCTTTTTCAGATAGCTACATTGTGATGCAGTTTGGAAGGGTGGCAGATGATATGTTCACTCTGGACTATAATTACCCCATGTGTGCAGTTCAAGCCTTTGCTATCGCTCTGTCCAGCTTTGATGGCAAATTGGCCTGCGAATGAACACGAGGCACAACATTCTATGACCAAGAGTCACATCTTTGCGGTCAACACACAATAACTTCATCATCAGTGTGGAAAATGAAGAAAGATGTGCTATCTGATAATGTGGGACATTTTCATAATTTTCTCTGTGCCTGAATGCCATTGGGATACATTTAGCTCAGATGCAGAACAAGAACTGACACCAATGCTAGGCATTACATATGTGTGGCATAGATGCATGGGACGAATGCAGGCTACATAAAATGACTGAAAGACTATTTGATTATGTTGCGATTTATGAATGTGTGGATTTTTTATATGAAAAGTAAATGATGAATGCAACGTAACTTTTTATCTCAAACACCTGAGGTGCAAAACGTATGAAAACACACACACACACACACACACACACACGCACACGCACGCGCACGCACACGCACACACACGCACACGCACACACGCACACACACAAACGCACACACACACACACACACACACACACACACACACACACACACACACACACACACACACACACACACACACACACACACACATACACATATAAACAGTTGTGGTCAGAATTAATGTCACCCCTGGTAAATGTGATAAAAAATGGCTGTAAAAAATAAATCTGCATTGTTTATCCTTTTGATCTTTCATTTAAAAAAAAACTTTTATTGAAGTAAAAGAATTGAAAGTGGGGGATAAATCACATTATGAAATAAAGGCTTTTCTCCAAAACACGCTGGTCATAATTATTGGCTCCCTGTAATTGAAGATAACAGCTCTGAGTTTTCTCCAATAATGCCTGATGATTTTGGAGAACACCTGACAAGAGATCTGAGACCATTCCTCCATACAGAATCTCTCCAGATCCTTCAGATTCCCAGATCCATGTTGGCGCTTCTTCTCTTCAGTTCAGCCCACTTATTTTCTATAGGGTTCAGGTCTGAGGACTGGGACGGTCATGGCAGAACCTTCATTTTGTGCTCAGTGACACATTTTTGTGTTGATTTTGATGTTTGTTTTGGATCGTTGTCCTGATGGAAGATCCAACCACGGCCCGTTATAAGATTTCTAGCAGAGGCTGTCAGGTTTAGATTTTTTATCTGTTGGTATTTGCTAGAATCCATGATACTATATATCTGAACAAGATGTCCAGGACCTCCAGCAAAAAAATAGGCCCACAATATTAAAGTTCCAGCGGTATTTAACCATAGACATGCTTTTTATCCCTGTTGCAACCCATCTGGTGGCTTTGCTGCCAAAAAGCCCTTTTTTGAAGTTTCATCTGACCATAGAATCCAGTCCCTTTTGAAGATCCAGTCATGTCTGACAACTGAATATGCTGGAGTTTGTTTTTGGACGAGCGAGGAGGATTTTTCTTGAAACCCTTCTAAACAACATGTGGTGATGTAAGGGTTGTCTGGTTTTTGTTTTATAGGCTTTCTGACCCCAAGACTCAAGTAATCTCTGCAATTCTCCATCTGTGATCCTTGAAGAGTCTTTGGCCACTCAGACTTTCCTCCTCACCGTGCATTAAGACAATATAGACACACGTCCTCTTCCTGACAGATTCGTAACATCTTTAGTTGATTGGAACTTCTTAATTATTGCCCTGATGGTCAAAATGGGGATTTTCAATTTTTTAGCTATTTTCTTACAGCCACTTTCTATTTTGTGATTCTCAACAATCTTTTGAGGCACATCAGAACTATATTCTTTGGTTTTACTCATTGTAATGGATGATAAAGGGAATTTGGCCTTTGTGTTTCCTCATATTTAAAATCCTGTGAAACAAGAAGTCATGGCTGGACAATTTCATGTTCCCAGTCACCCCGGTGTGCTAAAAAAGGTAAATATTAATAGGAATATACTTCAGAGATATTTTACTCGTAAAAAATCTAGGGGTGCCAATAATTGTGGCCAATGTGTTTTGGAGAAAAACATTTATTTCACTATGTGATTTCCCCCCCACTTTCAAGTCTTTCACTTCAATGAAAAGTTAGATTTGAAAAATAGTCATTTTACTTCTTACTAATATATATATATTCTTCTATTAAAATGAAGTGAAATTACTATTTTTCAGAGATTTCCAAATAATTCTAAAATAAATACTACACGTTTCATTGGGGTTCTTTTGGTTTTTTTATTGAAACAATGAGACAAGCGGGAGGGGAAATGTGTAGCAGCAAACTACAACAAAATTGTCCCCACAAACAGGACTTTTGATTAATCACTGAGTAATTGTGATGAACTGGAGAAGTCATCCTTAGGGTGGTGCTGTTTCAACAAGACGGTATGGTCTCAATACACCAGACTGCTGTGTGAATTCACCAGCTTCCAAGGTCTTCTCACCTTCTCACCTCATATGTTCAGTCTTCAACACACCCTCTCCACTATTAAATATTGTAATAAAAAGGAAAAGTGTACATTTTCCCACCCAAAGCCCTCCTTTGAGTATTGTGCGATTTAAAGTATCTGTAGAAAAACATAAAATGTTCATACTACCTGTCAGATATCATTGAAATAGCCTACATGTCCTGAGATATGATACTTATCTATGTGGCAGTCGTTGGCTTGTAAACACAGTAACCAGGAAGTGTAACACGTGGCCCATGTCGGCATTAACCAATTACGTGATTCCTGGACGGGACTTACTGTTTGATCGACCAATAGCAGATGGGGGGAGTGTCTGGGAACCTCTTTGGAAACACCTATTGATGCAATTCCTTTTGATAGCTAGTGGTCGTAGAAATTGCTCACTACAGCTTAAATTAGATGGGTTTTAATTTGATATTTTAGTTATAATTAGTTTATTTTTTTTCATGAAAGTGATGGTAAATAAAAAATAGGTAACACTTTTTACGTACATACTGTACAATACAGGCCTATTCTTTTTTTTATTGAGCAACACGAACTAACAATGAACAGTTGTATTTTATTAACAAATGTTAACTTAGATATACTGTAACAAATGTATTGCTCATTGCTAGTTTATTAACGGGTAAGACCTTGTGAGGTGTTACCTAAAATCTAATACTGAATTCATAGCAAAATATAACATTCCTTAAAGCAATAGTTCACCCAAAAAATGCTAATTCTGTCATCATTTACTCACCCTTATGCTGTTCCAAACCTGAGTATTTTGAGAATGTTGTTAACCAGACATTGGGAAGTTGCCAGTGACTTTCATAGTATTCTGGTCGGGTTACCAGCATTCTTCAAAATATCTTCTTTTTGTTCAACATATAAGAAAGAAACTCATACAGGTTTGTAACAACACAAGGGCGAGTAAATGATGACATAATTTTCATTTCTTGGTGAACTATCCCTTTAAGTCGTTGTTGGTCAAAATATTGTATTTATCAAGCTAGTTAGTTAGTTAGTCTAAAATAAATTAAAATGTGCTATTTATATGCCCGTGATGCGCCTATAATGCCCCACATAATTGGCAAACTAGAATAAAAAAAGAATGAATTTATATGAAAATTGTGTTTTGTTAGCTGAGTCAGTTATAGGAAATTGCCAGTCATGCCCAAAAAATGCAGTCTATATAAGTAGCAAGGTTTTGAGAAACACATACACTCACGGTTTTTTTTTTGTATTAGCCTATTATTGGTTTTAAAGAATTGCAACAACAGTCAAGGGGGTACATTTAGTAAACAAACAACAAAAAAGAAGAAGAAAAAAAAGACAAATATATAAGAGAAACACACACACACACACACACACACACACACATACATGTCTATATTACTAACAGGGGACTATCGCTCTACACTGGCCAAGAGGGGACTAGTGTTTCTAGTCATTTTGAAGAAACAAAAATGACATACAAAATTTTCTTTTAAGGTCTTTTTTCATAATATAACTTTAAATATGCATTTTTTTATTTTTAAAAAAACATGCCAAGTGGGGACCTGAACGATGTCTACCTTGCCAACAGGGGACTCCCATAGACTGCAATGGAACTGTGTGTGTGTGTGTGTGTGTGTGAAGAGTGAAGTCTGTCTTCATTATGTAACTTTATATATATATATATATATATTATATATATATAATGTTTATATATTAGATATGTAATCTGTAATTATATAATGTTTACACAGGCATCAGACACACACAAACACACACATTTCTATATTACTAAAAGAGCACTGTCGCTCTACACTGGCCAAGTGGGGACTTTCATAGCCTACAATGGAACCGTGTGTGTGTGAACAGTGAACTCTGTCTTCATTGTGTAATATTGCATATTGTGATATGCATATTGTAATCTCTGATGACTGTGTGAACATACATATATATATGCCTGTATGTGTTAATACAGGCATCAGAGATCACAATATGCACAGATAAACATATTCAATATACAATTAAAAAAGAATGACTAAACCATCAGTTATCAAAAATTAAAAAAATTGCAATTTTTGAGGAAAGACCATTTGAATCTGTTTTTCATTCAACGGGGTAAAAAATACCGACGGCAACAGTTCAAAAGCAGAGGCGAGAAGATGCTTCTTATCATTCATAATATTATTTCTCTTATTTAATGCTCTCTCTTCATAGATACTTTATATTCTTGGTTATGCAGTCCCTAACAATTTTTTTGCCATTGTTATGTGCCATTGTACAAACACACACATTTCTATATTACTAACAGAGCACTGTCGCTCTACACTGGCCAAGTGGGGACCTGAACGATGTTTACCTATCGAACAGGGGACTCCCATAGCCTACAATGGAACTGTGTGTGTGTGTGTGTGAACAGTGAAGTCTGTCTTCATTATGTAACTTTTATATATATATATATATATAATATATATATAATGTTTATACATTATATATGTAATATGTAATTATATAATGTTTACACAGGCATCAGACACACACAAACACACACATTTCTATATTACTAACAGAGCACTGTCGCTCTACACTGGCCAAGTGGGGACCTGAACGATGTTTACCTATAAAACAGGGGACTCCCATAGCCTACAATGGAACTATGTAACTTGTGTGTATATATATATATATATATATATATATATGTATATGTATATGTATATGTGTGTGTGTGTGTGTGTTCATACAGGCATCAGAGATCACAATATGCATAGATAAACATATACAATATACAATTAAAAAAGAATGACCAAACCATCAGTTATCAAAAATTTAAAAAATTAGAATTTTTTGAGGAAAGACCATTTGAATCTGTTTTTTAACAGGGTAAAAAATACCGATGGCAACAGTTCAAAAGCAGAGGCTCTTATCATTCATATTATTATTTTTCTTCTTTAACGGTCTCTCTTCATAGATACTTTCTATGCTTGGTTATGCAGTCCGTTTAGGGTTCTTGGGATAAATCAAACAGAAATAGCTCTTTAAGGTAACAATTTCAGGTCACTACTTTATACAGTCAATAATGATTATATTAATCAAAATGAACTTCGCGTCCCCAGTTGGATGGTAAAGAACGACACCAGTTCTTCTGCTTTGTACATTTCTTGCCATCACAAAAACACGGTAAAGATTTTGGAGGTCAATCTCAAAATGTTATGTTGACTTGCTGCACTGAACAATTTTACTTCATTCAGTTGAAATATATGAAGTAGAGATGTTCATTTAACATTTTGTTTTCTGACTGACAGCTGATGCTTGTTAACCAGTCATCAGCAGTTAACTGAAATAATTTTAAGGTTAGATTAGAATTAAATGTAATTAGAAAAGATAAGTGTCTGTGGCCCATTCAAATACCTCAAAAATGTAGATTTACATGTGCAAATAGCAGCTTAAACAACAGAACATGAGGATTCACACACACCGTCACATCGAGCACCCGCAGTGCTTCTGTGAACACAGTAAACCAGAATAAAAGTGTATATATAACTGTATATATATATATATATATATATATAGTAATATATATATTAGTGCTGTCAGTTTAACGCGTTATTAACGGCGTTACCGCAAACACATTTTAACGGCGTCAATTTTTTTAGCGCGAGATTAACGCTCTTTTTGGCCTAGCAAACATTGTAGTTTTTTCACATGCTGTTGCAACAACTGGTAACGTTAGAAAAACTACAACATCACACCGGATAGCTAGACCGGAAACAAAACAAAACGCGGGACTAGATTTGATGGCCGAGTGCGAGCGCGGGCGGTAATGCACTCACTCTGTGTGGACGGGTACGGGAGAATAAAACGATTCGGGACTCCCACAAACTAGAAAAATCTATGAATAAAACATAAAAACTAATACATTTTTTTTCTTATGTTGCAGAAAAGCAACAAGAACAACTAAAACAAAATAGAAACGATTTACAGGCCAGAGTTACTTTTTATGACATGTTTGCAGCGTTGAGCGATGTAGCCAATCACAGACATGTGTTGATTTCTTAAACGCAATGGCCAATCAGATGCATTTAAAATAGACTCCCGTCACTGCTCAAAACTGACTTTTTGTTCAGTGCTGAATTCTGTATATTGGCAAATCCTCTAATTAAAACAAACAAAGTGTATATATTATGAAAGATTCATTGTGCAGTCAGCTTCATTGATAATAACAGAGATGTGTGAGATTGCGATGAACTGATGTCAGCTTTTTAGGAATTTTTAAAGGATTGCACTTTGTGCGCATTCAGTCATCCCAAACCATGCACTCAGTAGCCTGCTTGCTTTTATATTATAACAGTGGTTTGTGTGTTAATGCTTTAATAACAAATAATTGATCAGGAGCATTTATGCTGATGTGTATGGTGGCGACACGTAGGCGAAGTAGCCTACAAATAAAGTCTATTTGCGGGCGGGAGCGGGACAAAAATGTTGCGGGCGGGAGAAAGTAACATAGAAAGTAGTTGAGAACGTCAGTTATAACGCCCCACGTATTAAAAAGAAATGGACGGTTTTAAATCGGGCTCGGGACGGGCTCATAATTACAGTAAATGTGTCGGGCCGGGCTCGGACACAATGCGCACGGGCTCGGGTCGGCTTGATTTTTTGGGCCCGATCTAAGCTCTACAATGGATGACTTCAGACAGAAGCACATGGATACCACAGCTAAGAACAAACTTATTGCTGATCCACTTTTCCTTGTTGATAAGAGCATTCAAATTAGAAAAAATGATGGGACAAATAGAAATCAAGGGGCATTTAGAATAGATAAAAATGTGCGATTAATCGCGAGTTAACTATGGCATTAATGCGATTAAATATTTGAATCGTTTGACAGCACTAATATATATATATATATATATATATATATATATATATATATATATATATATATATATTTACACAACATTATTTTCAACTGAAAATTGCAAGCTTTTCATGTGTTTTGGCCGCTCATTTACACGAAAATGCCATTTTGGAGGCCTGACAATGCAAACTTTCCAACCCGGTCACACTAAATGCGTCTCTGCTTAGAAATCTTGGCTTGCTCAAAACTTTTTGTCTTTAAATGAAGTCAAAACTGAGGTGATAGTTTTCGGCCCCACTGATAATTTTAATACCACCAGCATTTGAGGAGCTTCTCTGCATTCAGATCTACGCATGACAAACAAATATCTTCGGTAATTGGATCTAGTTTCTATCAACTCCATCTTTTGTATCAAATTAAACACTTCCTATCTGACAAAACTCTAGAGATGTGTTCATGCTTGTATTACTTCCCGTTTAGACTACTGCAACTCATTGTATTGCGGTATTTCCAAGTCACAAATCGCTCGCCTTCAACTGGTCCAAAATGCTGCAGCAAGATTTATTCGCAAAAGTCCTAAATATGATCACATGATGATAATGATACACTTTACTTATATTGCGCTTTTCTCCAACCCAAAACGATACAAAAACAATACACAGTACCAATATATATATATATATATATAAAAAGAGATTAAAAATTGTAACATTACAAAATTTAATGACAGTACATTTCAAATACCTAAAAATTGTACATTAAGTGGTTTTGTTCAAGTCAAAATATTACTTAACATTAATGAACCAACCTACATACAATAAAACTACATTTTTGGGGGGTTAAATCAAGCAGAAATATCACTTCAATGTCACAATTGCAGGTCACTACACAAGTTAAACTGTACATGATCTAGACTCTAGATAAATGAAATGCAATCGCAGCAGTAAGTCAGGGGAATGCTTATATTTATTTTTTTGGTTTCAATTTTGAACATGTTGCAGTTCTTTTTAAAAAGGTATACATTTTGATATAATTATAAAATGATATAACATGATTTGATACTGTATATTAGCAGAAATTACACATTTTTCACTTCAGCAACAAAGTGGAGACTGTCTTTTCTGTAATGAAAGACCAATCTTATGGGTTGTGGTCTCTCAGACATTGGCCAATATCAGTAAAAAAAAAAAACATTGTTTCCCTTAGGGCTTAAATGAACCAGATTTTTTTTACATCCTTACACTTTTAGACAGGTGATGCTTGCAACCCGACCATAATCCATTAGCCGACAAGATTAGAATGTTATATTCTAATTAAATTAGAATGTATGTATTTCTCAAAACTTATCACTGTTTTAAAAGCTCTTCACTCCGTTGTCTTAACCAACTTTCAGCTTCACTGCAGTAAATTTCACATTCAAAACGCATTAAAACTACCAAAACACATCATTCATGTCTCAAAATAAGTCATTCTTTCAGAACACTAGTAAAGGTTTCACCCAACAAACAAAATTAAAAATACAAATCAAAAAACACAAACAACAGGCAGTAATATGCACTATTTTCTGCTGTTCAGAATTCAAGGCAGTTTATTTTACATGGTTCATGTTTACATTAATGTACAAAATTATTTCCTTTTGTATCGATGGCGATGAAAATGAAAGACTAAGACTAGTGTAGGTGTTTAGTTACATCTTAATTGTTCTGATAGGTTTTTTTTAGATTCAGAATATATTTCAATGTGGTATACGGTATAAAAATATTGCAAATTTCAGTCTTATTCATTTTTGTTTGAGTTGAAATGTTTTTAACTTAAATATAACAGTCTTGGAAATAATATGTAAGCATGTGCAAATTGGCCTGTACAGTAAATCAAGTTCTGCTGGTCTTTGTGTTTAAGTGAGAAATGAATTCATGCAAATTGAAAGATCTCAGTTTAGCCGGACACTGATCTTGTGATCACTGTGGGAAGAGTTTCTATGAATGGTATTAATTAATCTTGAGAAGGTATTAATCTTTCAGTTTAAACACAAATGTGTACTGTAATGTAAACATTGACCATGTAACATAAAATGCTGTGAATTCGGAACAACAGAAAACAGCAGAAATATTTTATAATGCTCCAGTTATTTGTGTTTTTTGTATTTTATGAGTGAAAAGTGTGTTTGTTGGGTGAGCTTTACTAGTGTTCTGGAAGAACTGTATTAGCAGCTGTAAATGGATATTCTGACATAGGTAGTTTCATGTGTATGTAGACTCTTGTGTGTGGATTGAGTTGCTGCACATCCCCCCACACGCAATTTACATCTCAATACTTGAAGGTGTGTGTGTGTGTGCCATGGAGAAACCGGCCTAAAGATCTCACAACTCTAACAATACAGTTACCAATGTCCAAGAATCTGTGGAACTTCTCAAATAAACTACAATAAACTAGAGAAAACGCTGGGATTTACTCTGACAAATTAAATTACAGGTTTTTACAGTCGCTAGGACACATTTCTCAATATTTACGTACATTTTCAAAACTCTTCACTCAGTTCTTCATTTCACATTCAAAATGCACTGACACTTCCTTCATGTCTCAAATCCCAACTCAATCTTCCAGAACACTAGTAAAGGTTTCACCCAACAAACACACTTTGTCACTCATAAAACAGAAAATACACAAACAACAGGAGCATTACACAATATTTTCTTTTGCAAATTGCTTTTACAAAACAAGAATGGCACTACTCTACTGTTTTTAATTCACTGCAGTTTAATATTAGATTTTAGAATCAGAATATTTATTTCAATATGATATTACTGTGGAAATGTTGCAAATCTCGGTCTTATCATTTTTTGTTGTTAGGTTTTGAAAATAAGTTTAACAGTTTTAAAAAGAGTATGTAAACGTGCAAATTATCCTGTATAGAACATAAAATTCTCTTTTTTTGTAAACTCTCTTCACACAGTGATCAGACCATCCGTCTATATGAGCTAAACTGTGGATCAGTGCTTTGAACAATGTCATCGGATGGATTTTGTTCCATTTACATGAATTATTTTCTCTCTTAAACACAAACACTTACAGAATTTTATGTGCTATACAGGATAATTTGCACGTTTACATACTCTTTTTAAAACTGTTAAACTTATTTTCAAAACCTAACAACAAAAAATGATAAGACCGAGATTTGCAACATTTCCACAGTAATATCATATTGAAATAAATATTCTGATTCTAAAATCTAATATTAAACTGCAGTGAATTAAAAACAGTAGAGTAGTGCCATTCTTGTTTTGTAAAAGCAATTTGCAAAAGAAAATATTGTGTAATGCTCCTGTTGTTTGTGTTTTTTCTGTTTTATGAGTGCCAAAGTGTGTTTGTTGGGTGAAACCTTTACTAGTGTTCTGGAAGAATGAGTTGGGATTTGAGACATGAAGGAAGTGTCAGTGCATTTTGAATGTGAAATGAAGAACTGACTGAAGAGTTTTGAAAATGTACCTAAATATTGAGAAATGTGTCCTAGCGACTGTAAAAACCTGTAATTTAATTTGTCAGAGTAAATCCCAGCATTTTCTCTTGTTTATTGTAGTTTATTTGAGAAGTTCCACAGATTCTTGGACATTGGTAACTGTATTGTTAGAGTTGTGAGATCTTTAGGCCGGTTTCTCCATGGCACACACACACACACCTTCAAGTATTGAGATGTAAATTGCGTGTGGGGGGATGTGCAGCGACTCAATCCACACACAAGAGTCTACATACACATGAAACTACCTATGTCAGAATATCCATTTACAGCTGCTAATACAGTTCTTCCAGAACACTAGTAAAGCTCACCCAACAAACACACTTTGTCACTCATAAAATACAAAAAACACAAATAACTGGAGCATTATAAAATATTTCTGCTGTTTTCTGTTGTTCCGAATTCACAGCATTTTATGTTACATGGTGAATGTTTACATTACAGTACACATTTGTGTTTAAACTGAAAGATTAATACCTTCTCAAGATTAATTAATACCATGAAACTCTTCACACAGTGATCACAAGATCAGTGTCCGGCTAAACTGAGATCTTTCAATTTACATGAATTCATTTCTCACTTAAACACAAAGACCAGCAGAACTTGATTTACTGTACAGGCCAATTTGCACATGCTTACATATTATTTCCAAGACTGTTATATTTAAGTTAAAAACATTTCAACTCAAACAAAAATGAATAAGACTAAAATTTGCAATATTTTTATACCGTATACCACATTGAAATATATTCTGAATCTAAAAAAAACCTATCAGAACAATTAAGATGTAACTAAACACCTACACTAGTCTTAGTCTTTCATTTTCATCGCCATCGATACAAAAGGAAATAATTTTGTACATTAATGTAAACATGAACCATGTAAAATAAACTGCCTTGAATTCTGAACAGCAGAAAATAGTGCATATTACTGCCTGTTGTTTGTGTTTTTTGATTTGTATTTTTAATTTTGTTTGTTGGGTGAAACCTTTACTAGTGTTCTGAAAGAATGACTTATTTTGAGACATGAATGATGTGTTTTGGTAGTTTTAATGCGTTTTGAATGTGAAATTTACTGCAGTGAAGCTGAAAGTTGGTTAAGACAACGGAGTGAAGAGCTTTTAAAACAGTGATAAGTTTTGAGAAATACATACATTCTAATTTAATTAGAATATAACATTCTAATCTTGTCGGCTAATGGATTATGGTCGGGTTGCAAGCATCACCTGTCTAAAAGTGTAAGGATGTAAAAAAAAATCTGGTTCATTTAAGCCCTAAGGGAAACAATGTTTTTTTTTTTTTACTGATATTGGCCAATGTCTGAGAGACCACAACCCATAAGATTGGTCTTTCATTACAGAAAAGACAGTCTCCACTTTGTTGCTGAAGTGAAAAATGTGTAATTTCTGCTAATATACAGTATCAAATCATGTTATATCATTTTATAATTATATCAAAATGTATACCTTTTTAAAAAGAACTGCAACATGTTCAAAATTGAAACCAAAAAAATAAATATAAGCATTCCCCTGACTTACTGCTGTGATTGCATTTCATTTATCTAGAGTCTAGATCATGTACAGTTTCACTTGTGTAGTGACCTGCAATTGTGACATTGAAGTGATATTTCTGCTTGATTTAACCCCCCAAAAATGTAGTTTTATTGTATGTAGGTTGGTTCATTAATGTTAAGTAATATTTTGACTTGAACAAAACCACTTAATGTACCATTTTTAGGTATTTGAAATGTACTGTCATTAAATTTTGTAATGTTACAATTTTTAATCTCTTTTTATATATATATATATATATATTGGTACTGTGTATTGTTTTTGTATCGTTTTGGGTTGGAGAAAAGCGCAATATAAGTAAAATGTATCATTATCATCATGTGATCATATTTAGGACTTTTGCGAATAAATCTTGCTGCAGCATTTTGGACCAGTTGAAGGCGAGCGATTTGTGACTTGGAAATACCGCAATACAATGAGTTGCAGTAGTCTAAACGGGAAGTAATAAAAGCATGAACACATCTCTAGAGTTTTGTCAGATAGGAAGTGTTTAATTTGATACAAAAGATGGAGTTGATAGAAACTAGATCCAATTACCGAAGATATTTGTTTGTCATGCGTAGATCTGAATGCAGAGAAGCTCCTCAAATCGATGCTGGTGGTATTAAAATTATCAGTGGGGCCGAAAACTATCACCTCAGTTTTGACTTCATTTAAAGACAAAAAGTTTTGAGCAAGCCAAGATTTCTAAGCAGAGACGCATTTAGTGTGACCGGGTTGGAAAGTTTGCATTGTCAGGCCTCCAAAATGGCATTTTCGTGTAAATGAGCGGCCAAAACACATGAAAAGCTTGCAATTTTCAGTTGAAAATAATGTTGTGTAAATATATATATATATATATATATATATTAGTGCTGTCAAACGATTCAAATATTTAATCGCATTAATGCCATAGTTAACTCGCGATTAATCGCACATTTTTATCTATTCTAAATGTCCCTTGATTTCTATTTGTCCCATCATTTTTTCTAATTTGAATGCTCTTATCAACAAGGAAAAGTGGATCAGCAATAAGTTTGTTCTTAGCTGTGGTATCCATGTGCTTCTGTCTGAAGTCATCCATTGTAGAGCTTAGATCGGGCCCAAAAAATCAAGCCGACCCGAGCCCGTGCGCATTGTGTCCGAGCCCGGCCCGACACATTTACTGTAATTATGAGCCCGTCCCGAGCCCGATTTAAAACCGTCCATTTCTTTTTAATACGTGGGGCGTTATAACTGACGTTCTCAACTACTTTCTATGTTACTATGTTTCTATGTAAAAAACTACAATGTTTGCTAGGCCAAAAAGAGCGTTAATCTCGCGCTAAAAAAATTTACGCCGTTAAAATGTGTTTGCGGTAACGCCGTTAATAACGCGTTAAACTGACAGCACTAATATATATATTACTATATATATATATATATATATATATATACAGTTATATATACACTTTTATTCTGGTTTACTGTGTTTACAGAAGCACTGCGGGTGCTCGATGTGACGGTGTGTGTGAATCCTCATGTTCTGTTGTTTAAGCTGCTATTTGCACATGTAAATCTACATTTTTGAGGTATTTGAATGGGTCACAGACACTTATCTTTTCTAATTACATTTAATTCTAATCTAACCTTAAAATAATGTCAGTTAACTGCTGATGACTGGTTAACAAGCATCAGCTGTCAGTCAGAAAACAAAATGTTAAATGAACATCTCTACTTCATATATTTCAACTGAATGAAGTAAAATTGTTCAGTGCAGCAAGTCAACATAACATTTTGAGATTGACCTCCAAAATCTTTACCGTGTTTTTGTGATGGCAAGAAATGTACAAAGCAGAAGAACTGGTGTCGTTCTTTACCATCCAACTGGGGACGCGAAGTTCATTTTGATTAATATAATCATTATTGACTGTATAAAGTAGTGACCTGAAATTGTTACCTTAAAGAGCTATTTCTGTTTGATTTATCCCAAGAACCCTAAACGGACTGCATAACCAAGCATAGAAAGTATCTATGAAGAGAGACCGTTAAAGAAGAAAAATAATAATATGAATGATAAGAGCCTCTGCTTTTGAACTGTTGCCATCGGTATTTTTTACCCCGTTAAAAAACAGATTCAAATGGTCTTTCCTCAAAAAATTCTAATTTTTTAAATTTTTGATAACTGATGGTTTGGTCATTCTTTTTTAATTGTATATTGTATATGTTTATCTATGCATATTGTGATCTCTGATGCCTGTATGAACACACACACACACACATATACATATACATATATATATATACATATACATTTATATATATATATATATACACACAAGTTACACAGTTCCATTGTAGGCTATGGGAGTCCCCTGTTTTATAGGTAAACATCGTTCAGGTCCCCACTTGGCCAGTGTAGAGCGACAGTGCTCTGTTAGTAATATAGAAATGTGTGTGTTTGTGTGTGTCTGATGCCTGTGTAAACATTATATAATTACATATTACATATATAATATATAAACATTAGATATATATTATATATATATATAAAAGTTACATAATGAAGACAGACTTCACTGTTCACACACACACACACAGTTCCATTGTAGGCTATGGGAGTCCCCTGTTCGATAGGTAAACATCGTTCAGGTCCCCACTTGGCCAGTGTAGAGCGACAGTGCTCTGTTAGTAATATAGAAATGTGTGTGTTTGTACAATGGCACATAACAATGGCAAAAAAATTGTTATGGACTGCATAACCAAGAATAGAAAGTATCTATGAAGAGAGAGCATTAAATAAGAGAAATAATATTATGATTGATATGAATATCTTAAGGCCTCTGCTTTTGAACTGTTGCCACCGATATTTTTTACCCCGTTGAAATACAGATTCAAATGGTCTTTCCTGAATTTTTTTTTTTTTACATTTTTGATAACTGATGGTTTGGTCATTCTTTTTTAATTGTATATTGTATATGTTTATCTATGCATATTGTGATCTCTGATGCCAGTGTGAAAATACACACACACACTCAAACACATATACATATATATATATATATATATATATAAATAATGTTTATATGTGTTACATAATGATGACAGACTTCATTGTTCATACACACACAGTTTCATTGCAGGCTATGAGAGTCCCCACTTGGATGGTTAGAGATCGTTCAGAGATGGAGGTCAGGTCCCCTCTTGGCCAGTGTAGAGCGACACTGCTCTGTTAATATATATTACATGCATGTGTGTGTGTACAATGGCACATAATAATTGCAAATAAAGTGTTAGGGACTGCATAACTAAGAATAGAAAGTATCTATGAAGAAAGAGAGTTAAATAAGAAAAATAATATTAATATGAATGATAAGAGGCGTCTTCTCGCCTCTGCTTTTGAACTGTTGCCGTCGGTATTTTTTACCCCGTTGTAGATTTAAATGGTCTTTCCTCAAGCAATTCAAATTTGTACATTATTGATAACTGATGGTTTGGTCATTCTTTTTTTTTAGTTGTTTATGTTTATCTATGCATATTGTGATCTCTGATGCCTGTGTGAACATTATATAATTACATATATATGTATGTTTGGGCATGTTTGAAAATACTTGAAAGTTCGGTAACACTTTATAATAACTGCACACTATTAATAATTAGTTAAGCATTAGTAAAGAGTTACTTCATAATTAGTAAAGCATTAATATGCATTAATGAGCAGTTTATAATTACAGCTATACATGCTTTGTTCTTGTATAAATGCTTTATTCTTTATTTAGAAGCATATCTATATTTTGTTTAATAATTGTATTTTTATACTTTATTAATGATCAATTTATAATTTCTAAATGAAGTATAGCATTATTTACAAACAAGTTATTTGGGATTTGTCAGTGATTCATAAGATCACTTAAGTGTAAGTAAATGCAGTAAATTCAGGTAGTTATAAAGCATTTAGTAGTGGTCAGTTAACTATTTTTGTGAGCTCATCACAAAATATAAAGCATTTATAAAGGAGATTTAAAGACTCAGTTATCTTCTAAACAGAAAAATGAAACAAACACAACACTGTGATACAGAACATAGAAATATATAACTGAACCTTTAAATCTCCTTTATAAAAGCTTTACAAGGCATAACTAGTCCTCACTTTATAAAATACTTATACTCACCACTACCAAATGCTTTATAACTACCTGAATTACAGTAGAAATACATGTTAATAAAGCATTTATTAACACACTAAGTACCTATTACAAAATGTCGGTATAATGTATGAATGTACATTTGAAATAGTTTATTAATCATTTTACTCACACTTTCTAAGTGATCTTATGAACCACTGACAACTCCTAAATAACTGGTTTGTATATAATGTTATACTTCATTTAAAAATTATAAATTGATCATTAATAAAGTATGAAAATACAACAATTAAACACATTATAGATATGCTTTTAAAGCAAGAATAAAGCTTTTATAGCTGTATTTATATACTGCTTATTAATGTCTATTAATGCTTTATAAATATTGAATTAACTGTTTACTAATGCTTAACTAATGATACATAGCGTGGGGTTATTATAAAGTTACCGTAAGTTCTTTAACTAAGCAGCAGTTAAACAGCAGCTCTACAGTTTCAGAGCCTCTCAGAGACAGCAAGCCATTCCAACAATAGAGAAGTGTGAACGACGTGTGTTAATGGGCCACTGCAGTTCCTGCTCCAGCCTACAGGAGCGCTGCTGAGTATGGGCTTAAACACACACACACTTGCAGGTCCCCACTTGGTCAAAAATGTAAAAAATTCACCAGAGCGTATTTTAGATGATTTTAACATGTTTTAAGGCATGACCAACAGGGGACTTGAAAAATGTCCCCACTTGGCTTGGCGGTCCCCTGTTGGTGAGTGTGTAACGACACCAAGGTCCCCTCTTAGATAGGTAGACAAGTACACACACACACACACACACACACACACACACACACACACACACACACACACACACACACACACACACACACACACACACACACACACAGCCAATGAGCGGTTCTCAAGTGATGTCCACGAGAGAGATTTGCTCGTGAAGTTTGAGTGGGGTGGAGATTTCCCGCCTCCTTCTTCATGACTCCTCCTCCAGCGCCCCGCTCGGGTTCGCCGTGATTTCATACCGAAGTCATACTTCACATTCCAGCTTTACTGTCAAATCAGGAGAAATATTTCTTCAAAAACACCAGCGTGGTTTGCATTTGTAAACGAGCTCATGAGATAGACCTTGGAATCCATTTTTTGCGCACAGCAGAGCAGAGGTTTGCGTTTAAGGTAAGTGCAAAACTCTTGTTGCGCTCCTTTGTTTCGTGCAGTCACTGCGCTCGCGCTGCAGTTTTTACATCATTCTCATTTTTGGCATTTTTCCGGAGCTGCTTCAGTGATGTTGCATTACACACTTACACACGTGGGTTTACAGATGTAAACGTATTACTGATATTTCAAAACAAACATGCATCAGTAGAATGAGCACTGTATGCGTGTGAGAAAGTTTGTCGCCTGTACTAATTCAGTGGAGCAAATGATTTCAATCACATATGATGATGGTTTCATGGTTTGTATCTCTATGTATTTACAATACAATAGAGCACACACCGCTTTTTTGTTGTTTTTTTAACTAAACTGTGTCATCTTCTTTTAATAGCCTACATTTTAAGTTGTTTATGTTGGTATGCATATGGAATTAATAAATGTCAAAATTTACATTTTTCGTATTTTCTATATACTTTTTCTAGAAGAATGTGTCTACATGATGCAAGTAAGCTGTGTGTCCCAAAGCCTTTTGTCCTTAAATGCATAATTTAGTTTAGTTTAGTTATTAAATCAGGGCCGCTGTAGCCTACATCATAATCAGAGAGAGAAAAAAAACATTTAAAAAACACTGCTTATGATGTAAGAACAAACTGCCAGAAGTTTAAATCATAGTTTTGTTGTTGCTGTGCTCTAAAGGTGACCCTACGTAAATGTGTTTCAAGAATTTTTTTTTTTGTGTGTGTGTAAGAAATCATGTAATATAGCAGCGCCTTTGTGTTTCATGTAGGTTAAGGAGCTTTAAGCCTGTAAGAATTACTCTTAAAACCCAGCCTATTCATGAAGAAATGAAAACTTCCTTTCTCTCCCTTGAATTCTGATGCCCTGAATTGTGCGTATAAAATGGTCAGTCTCTAGGATGATTCAGTTACAGCTGTAATGGGAGTGTGGTGATCCCATTCATCAGAAATAGTCTTTTTAGTCATCCCTTGCATCTTGGTTCAGTCATCCCGCGTGTCAGTTCAACTCGCCCCCTCAGTTTCGCCGTGCAGAGATTCAACAGGTTCTTCAGGTTGAGTAAGGTTCCAGTGAGCAATCAAAGGAGAATTTCTTGTAAGAAATGTGACGGAATATAACAGTGGTGCCAAGAAACAAAATCCAGACATTTCCTTCAAGAGCTCTTGTTGAAGTATGAACTATTGAACACATTAATGGACTCCAAATTCTCTTACATTTACATTTGTACAAATACATTTACAAATTTAAATTTTCTTACATTTGCTTCCTTACATTTTTTAGTACAATCAACTTGGATATTTAAGTCATTTCAACTTTTGAATTGAAATTGAGTTGAATCTTGTTTAACTTATTAAAAAAAGTTGCCAATTACTTAACTTATTTTTTTGAGTTAAAGGTGCAGTGTGTGATTTTTAGTGGTGAGGTTGCGAATTGTAACCATCGAAAGCTACGGTGGCCTACAGGAAAAGATGTAGTCGTCTGATACAGCAGAGAGTAGCCGTTAAGCAATGAGGTTTCTTTACAAAGATAAATTAAGAAATTATGTTTACTGTATTATTCAGTAAAACGATGTTATTGCGAATGTTATTGTTACTTGTTCATCATTCTGTCAGTATTTTATTCGCTGACTTTAGCTTGCTTCTTTGCACGAAGAACAACATAGTGACGAAACGCGTTTGTCCGTTTAGGGCCACTGTAGAAACATGTCGGCACATTTCAATGTAAGGGGGCCAGCAGTGTGTGTAGATAGAAAGGTAATAAAAACATAATAGTTCTTTATACACCACTGAAAACATAGTTATGTATATGATATTGCATTTCTGTCTAAAGATCCTCCTAAATATTACACAATGCACCTTTAAAGCAATGTAAAAACATATGTTGTCATAACTGTGTATGTGTTTCCAATATTCATCATTATTATTATTATTACAAGAATAACATCTTCATGATTGCCTTTTTTATAAGCAAGAACATTAAACAGTTCCACATAAGTGGAGTATTGCATGATTTTTACACTATTATATTCACTCACACTGTGAGGAATAATAACTTACTGATCTACACAAGTGGTTCTGTCATCCTTTAGGGCTATAGATTTGAGGGTTGACCCTCTTTTGTGTCTCTCAGCACCTGGGGATGTGGAGGTCAGTGGTGCATCTGTAAATCCAGACTTCAAAATTGTCACTCTTAGTACAATTTCCTGTTGATCATCTGGTGTTGGTCGATTTAGTCTGAACTTAGACATGTGTGACGGATTCTTTCCTCATGCGGTGTACAACTGCATTGTTTTCTTAGCCATATGGAAGAATTCAAGTTCAGTTTTTTGGTAAAGGTCTGTTTAGAGGGCATTTTTAAGAGGTGCCCACATATGAAGACTGGTGCTTTCTTCTAAAATCCAGTGAGTTGTATCGCTAGACAGCGTTTTAAAAGTCTGTCATCATTTACTCACCCTCATGTTGTTCCAAACCTAATTTTCAGCATACAAATGAAGGTATTTTTGGTATACTCCCATCATTTTTACTGAGTCGAGCAGTTTAAGTCTTCTGTAGAGACTTACAGAAGTAAACAATTTTAGGCTTTTAATTAAATAGCTCATCAAATAAACATTGAAGCTCATCTGTACTTGCTTGATGCGCGAGAACCAAAATCATTGGTTCACGAGCATCAAACTAGTTTTTTTTTTGTACTATTCGAGTATTGCCTTGTTAGCATAGCAACGCTCGCGTAAAACTGTATTGACATCAGGTGAGTTGAGTCTCCGCAGAGGAATGTTCTTGTGGAGTTTGTGTTTATCTAAAATGGTCCGAATCAGTGATTAATTAAATCTGTAATAATTTGTCTCAATGGTGATTTCACTTTAGTCTGGTTTCATTGGCTTTCGACAACTGTTGCCACTTGAATTGAAATGCTATGGAATGGGTTAGGGTTAGGCCACATGTTATTGGCCACATGTTAGCAACCACAATCACGTTGGTCCGGCTCTAGGGGTGTATGAATGTCTGGAGAGGAAATTGGGTGATGGACAGAGAGCATCTTGAGAGGAAGCCCCATTGGAGATCATTATAATTCATATGAAAACATGCAATATAACTGATGGTTTAGGGCGGCTGCATGTTAGGGTTTACAGCAGGGAAGACTACTAAAAAGCAAGGATTTGTGAAAGTGACGTTCTGTCAAACTTCCAAAAGCTGAGTAAATTGTAGCTTTTGATGTCCTATACGTTAATGCAGGCATCCTTTGACCATTGGCCAATGATAATACCAGAGAGGCAGGTTCAGTTGCGATTTTAGAAACTAAATTTCTGTAATCCCTTTGCTCTTTCCACTCCCTCAAAATGGATCAGAGCTTTCTTTAGTGTGTTTGCACCTTTATTTAAAAAGATACCTAGTGGTGAGGTCCCTGACATATTGACCCTTGGTGCTCTTCTGGGAAATGGGACACAAACTTGCAACATTATTCACCTCTTCTTTGCCATAGAAGTTGTCTTCTCTCTACTATCCATATCAGTAAAAGTGTCAAAAACATAAAAAAATAAGACCTCAGTTTCTTCCAATTTAGTCCCTTTCCTTTCCTTCAAAAATATGTCCAACTGGATTTCATGAGAAAACGGAGCCATTATAAGAGGTGGCAATTTTGTATGAATTATACAAGGTGGTAGCCTATGAAAACCCAGACGAACTTCCGGCAAATTTATATTTTCTCTGCAAGTCAGTCTGGCCAAGAGCCCATTCAAGCCCATTTCCAATCTTTCCAAATCGAGGCACCAATCACAAACGTTGAGGCGGGCTTTACACGATGACGATCAATCTGATTGGTTTAAGGTCTAACCAGTTGCCCCAGAGGCATTTGAGCGGCGTCCGTTGGTGACGCCCCTTTGGAAATGTGCTGTGAATGTACCTTCCCCAGACCCACTCTCAGTTACGACTGAGAAAGGTCTGGTGTCATCCAGGCTAACAAGGTGGTGAATTCATACAAAATCACACAAATTCATATGAAGTCGTGTGAATTATTTCAAAATTGTATACATTTGTGTGGAATATCAATGTTACTCGTACAGAAATGTAAGATTTTTTTTTTAAAGCCTAAATGTCAGAGGGCCGAAAACAGATCATACAAAAACATATGAATGGGGTTGTACGAATTCAGGAGCCTCAAATTTACTAAAACATAAAAGTTACATATTGCCATGAGTGTGGTGATGTGTCCTATCATTTTTATACTATATCTCAAGTCAAGTAAGTACATTCTTTCTTGTGTTCTTGTGATCCCAATATATATATAAAAAAATCTCGAGATTACGACTTGCTTTGCAACATAACAAAATAATTGTTTTCTCATTGATCATGACTCACTTTTAGCTTTATGACCAACAAACAAAATAATGAATAATAATACATTTAATTTTCACGTTGGTTTGTAATGGGCAAAACGTGTCCTTTCCAAAAGGTTATCATTTAGAGTGAAATAATATAATGGTTAAGTTTTTTTTTTTTTTTTTAAGTTTATATATATAAGTGTTCATTGTGCAAAAATAACAATAATATTGGATAAATTGCTACTGTTTTTTTTTCAGTTAATTTGTGTATTTAACTTTTTAAATGCTATATATATATTTATATATAAGTATTATATATAAGTATATATTCTTTAAGAAAGAGGGAAAATGCAGTACATTTAAATGATGCTCTGAAGGAGAGGGGGGTTTCCTTAGACTCTGGGAAAACTGCAGTAGCTGGTTGTACAGGTTTGACATGGGTTGGAACCCACTGAAGAAAGAGAAAGGCACTTCAATCTTCCCTCTTTGTAACATGTCTTTATCTCTTTTTTTAGTCCAATGTAGAGTCTTTGACCTAGCATATGTAAAGTGCTTTATAGTGTTCAATGCCAAATTGTGTCTGCCAGCTTTTTGGACGTGTCCTGTAGCTGTCCAGCTCACCCTGTTATCCAGGAGGATTTGATCTTATTGGTATTCGAATGTTGTGGTTGTACAGGTTAGATGAAAATGTGTTCCGGAAAGAGTTTAGGAGATGTCTTGTAAGGTATTACTCAAAGCCTCAAAGCCTTTTGGTTTAGACATTTTTGAAGATCATACTCTAAAATAGGCAAAGCACTTCTCCTTGTAGGGCAGTGTTAACAGAATCTTGTCAAGTTGCCTGGTGAAATAAAACGCTTAAACCAATGTTGAAACGGCATTTAGATTTATTCTCTTAAACCATCAGAGAGTTCAGCATTACTTGGCCATGCCTTAAAATGCCGTCCTTATCTGTAATATGATCTAGGGCAGCAGCTGCTCGCCTACTTGTTGCCCTGTTGTTCTTTCTGAAAGGGTGTGTGTGCGCGTTGGTGAGGAGTGTGCAAGAGGAGAGTTGTTGATGAGCAAAGGCCGTTTCCCTGTTGACAAGCATTGCAGCTGTTTTTCCAAGTCTCCGAAGAGAACAGTCTCCTGTCTGTGCTGCTTAACCCCTGTCAGATAAACCAAGACTGAATTTGTGAATTGGACTCAGGTTACATTTATACAAAAACGATGTACTAAAAACTATAAAGTTTTTCATTTGTGTTTTTCGCGTCCAGACGAAAACATTGTCAACATGATTCCCGTTCACACGGATCCATGAAAACGACTAAAAACGCTGTATCATTCAAAACTTTGCATTTCCAGGCCCCCAAAACGCCATTTTCGTGTAAATGAACGGCCAAAACGCATAACAAAGTTTTCCATTTTTAGTTGAAAGTGGTGTCGTGGCTCAACTGAACTCAACTCAAAGTATCAATCAATCCATTAATATATATTATATTATTAATAATATTATATAAAATAATTTAAATATATTTTTAGTGGAGTATAGCAGTTATTATGATGTGTAAACCTTTTACAATATACACTATTGTAGTGTTTCCTGCACGAGATGCAATAAAAGATGCGAGACGCAAACATAGCGGTCAAACACGTCCGTCTAGCGTGTTTACATAAAAAATGCGTTCTGTGTTCGTTGATACAGCCAACGACAGAACATTTAGATCGGTTATTCTTGTGTTTCCACTAGCCGCCCTTGCGAGGAGATGGACGTGGCGGACTGTGTGCAGCTGGGGAGGAGCTATGCTAACAGGGCAGATTCCGTCAACAGTCGTGGGGGCGGGGCCTGTTACATTGTGATGTCACAATGTGTAGAAAACTCGAACGACTAATTGTGAGACATTGTTTATGAATTATGGGGAATATATAAAAGGAGTGGGTGGATTTTTACCATTGGGTGGTCGTGCACACACTGCCAACACACATTTATTTTCAAACACCATGTAAAAGTGAATAGGATAGGGTTAAGACAATTTCCGGACATAAAGGTTGTTCCAGGATCAACAAAATATCCAGGAACATGTCTTACTTGGCAAAATCACGGTGACCAAGGCCCTGTTTACACCTGGTATTAAGACGCATTTGGTTGATCGGATCACAAGTGGACGACGCTAAATACAGTTGTAAACAGGTCTAAAACATTTCGAGCTTGTCCACTTTCCACCACTTCCTGAGGTAGTTGAAAACACATTTGACTGTATTGCTTACGTAGTGTAAACGCTCATATGGTCAAATGTGTTCAAACAGCCACAAAAGACCGTCTGCTCTTCACATTTTTTTTTTTGGCATTATGTGTTATGTATTATTATGTATGTATTGTTCTTGAGTGTTAAAGCTGCTGTGACAATATAATTTCCTGCAAAGGATGAATAAAGTATCAACAACGAAACACATACTGACCTAATGCGTAAAGATTATGCACTCACAGCGTTTGCCTGGTCTAAAGCTGAAAGCTTTTGCTGCGAAAGCTGCTGCTCTTCGTGTTGGAGCCATTTCCATTTCATATTTGGACTGCTTTTCACGAGTTCACACTTACAAATGTTTAGATAGAGTAAGAATATGCATATTTGGCGTGCTGTCCGGGGGAGGGCTCGGAATGTGGCCCGAACCCAGAGTACTCCCCCGTATCTCTGGTTAGGATAGTAACCAAGGCAAGGCAAGTTTATTTATATGGCACATTTCATACACTATGGTAATTCAAAGTTCTTTAGACAGAAAGGAATTAAAATAATCACAAGTTATAAAAGGAATTAAGAGATATAAAGATGATACAGTGATAAAAAACAAATTAAGAGTAAAAAGATGATATACATAGACAAACTTCTCATCTCGCAAAACACCGGTGTATCATATTTTGTCTAGGTGCTTGTTTTACTGTGAGATTTTCCCATGTTGATTGTAGTGTGTCTGTGGTGTTCTTTCGACGCGCCTAAGTAATCTATTGGACGTCTCTAATAGAGGAGCTCTAGGAAAGGGATCGATCCAATCCGCACCTCAAAGATGTGTTCGAAGGACTGACTCCAGTCCACACCCCACAGAATAGATTTGGTCCCCGACCTCGAGTTTCACATTGAACTCAATGCTTTACCACACACTCAGGCCATCAACATGGTTTCATCTCTCAATTTCTCAATTAACATTTCGGAGTAATTTATGTTTGTCTCTTACCCAATTCTCAGTGCCATTTGAGTTCAGTTTCGAATCAAAAGGAGGATGCAAAAATAAAATACAGTGCAGTCAGTCGGACGTACATTGGATACAGTTATAAAAGGAATTAAAAGAGTAAAAAGATGACACATGGATAAACTTCTCATCTGGCAAAACACCGGTGTATCATATTTTTCACAGCTGCTTATTTTACTGTGAGATTTTCCAATATTGTTCACTTCAAATTTGCTTAAACAAATATACCAAATGAACCAGGCGAGTGTGAGGAGACGGTTGTGGAGGGATGCTGAAAAAAACTGTTGAGGAACATAGGTGAGTAGGCTACGGATTTATAGACCTCCTCTCATGCCGATTGGGTAGATCATTTGAACGTGCTCCTCCCGAACTTTGTTAATAAAACATCATTAATAATTTGAAGATAAATATGTTTCGTATGAGTATTTGCACTGAATGTTATGCATATTCGAATGGAGACTTGTATTATATTATTGTGGTTATGGATTTAGATTAAGGAAGTGGGAGTGGAGTTCAGTAGGGGGAAGCGACTCAAGCGGCAATTTTTCTCCCCTATATGGACAGTGGCTCATTAATAAATGTGCCGCAATATTCCATATGTTTTACATCATTCCGTTAGATTGAAATATCTGTAAAAAAACTGTAAAAAAAATTCCTCACCCATAGACTCTCCCCTCGAAGAATTCAGGACAGAAGTGGTTAAAGGTGGACAAAAGAGATATATTAAAACACCAGGTGTGAACGGGAGTGTGTGTCTCTTGTCTACTTGTGATCCGATCCACCAAAACGCATCTTAACACCAGGTGTAAACGGGGCATAAGATGACATCAGTTCAATTTTGGGGTGAAACGCAAAGCCAACATGTTCTTGAGCTTTCATAGCATTCACTTCAAATTTGCTCAAACAAATGTACCCTCCCTCAAAGTGTTTATAATAGCCCAACCTGATGGTTAAAGGTTTAGACAAGATGCTTCTTTAATGAACACTGGTTATCCATCAAGAGTGTTGGATGCTTTTGGTTTGTCACTTGATTCTGTAACCCGATGTCTCTTCAGAGGCCAGGCGCTGCTGGTGTCGGCAGGTGACCTTTTCATGAGGTCTGCTCACAGATAAGGCAACATGTTTCAAACCAAGGTCAATATTTACTCATCAGCAAATCGCACCAAACACAAGCACAACAATTCAAGACTGCAGAATGACCAACTTACTAATATGTTTCATTATTATACTTAAGCTGCTGGGTTCCATGTTCAGGTTCTGAATTGTTTCATGTCTTAAGCTGATATTCAGTTATGATTGATATGTTTTTTGGCCCTCAATACTATTGTTACCCAGGTCTTGATAGCACTGGCGTGCAGGAGTGCTGTCTGTGTTATGAACCCAGTCCACCTAAAACAGCAGTATTGTCCTTGGGGAGCTCTGTGTGTTTCCTGAGCCTTAGTGGATGCCTAAATTGGTCAGGCAACCCACACTCCCACTCCCACCCCCTATGATTTCCCTGTTCTTCAGGCCCTTTTTTGGACTGGGGTGCTCGTAAGTGAGAGCGAAGGAGAGAAGAGAGCTGGAGGGGAAGGACGGGGGTGTGAGTGACACAACAGATCTCCTGAGGGAGAGAGAGAGAGAGAGAGAGAGAGAGAGAGAGAGAGAGAGAGAGAGAGAGAGAGAGAGAGAGAGAGAGAGAGAGAGAGAGAGAGAGAGAGAGAGAGAGAGAGAGAGAGAGAGAGAGAGAGAGATGGACAGAGAGTGTGTTAGCGACACTGGGTTTCTTAATAAGGGCATGTCTGGAATGTCAGCCCTTCTCTCTCTCTGTAGGTCCATACCAGTCGTCTCCTAGTACTTCCTTATGATAACCGCTTTGGCTGTTTCTGCAGTCCAGTTCTGGCTTTTCTTGCATATTTGCCATATTATGGTGATTATAGTCACTAGTTGGGATGGGTCCTAATAAAGTTCTAAAAATATGAAAAAAGTTTGTATTAGAATGATGTTTAAAGGATCATGTGACACAAGACTGGAGTAATGATGCTGAAAAATCAGCTTTAATCCCAGGAATAATTTACATTTATTCAACAACAGTTGCAGTATTTTGAAATGTAATAATGTTTCATAATATTAGTTTTTACTGTATTCTTGATCAAATATATGCAGCATTGGAGAGCATAAGAGGCTTGACCAACCCCAAACTTTTGATCGGCGGTATAGCCTATACAGTAGGCTAATGTTGAATTTGTTAATGTACAGATTGTTTCAAAGCAGATACAGTGATAATAGGAAATGAATGCAGCAAAGATTGTTTTAGCTTTACAGCAGCTCTAGAAGAAAGTCATTGTCTAGCTTAAGGCGAGACAACCCCAGGCGAATAGGGCAAAAAAAAAAAAACTAATAAATATAACCATACTTCACCAGTTGATTGATTACATTAATAATTGCAGCATTTTTTTGTATTACAAGTTTAAATATGCAAATGAGGCGTTATCTGTTAAATATGCACTAATTTGCATACATTTCTAGTACAAAAATCTGAACATTGGATAAAGTCAGGTTCAAATTTCTTGGTTAATTTTTTTTATATATTAGAGTCAAAGGATTTTACAGAGGGGATTTTGGATATCTTTATTTATCACTAGCTGTCAACAGCCAAAAATAAATACATTTTCACCATTTTTTTTAGAAATAAAATGTTCAGGAAAATTATATATGAACAAACCCCTTTGTAAAAACCTTCAGAATATAGATTTTGATGTATGTAAGTGTTACTGAAGTGGAAATTTCTGGCTCAATGTAGGAGGAAAAACTCATTTTGAGAAAACAGCCTTTAAGATATACACTGTAATTGAAATCTACAAATGCAAATTTGGGAAAGAAAAGTTACTCTAAAAGATACAGTTAAAAGCGTATTTTTGGATGTTTTCTGTCCACTAGTCTGAAAAAACACTTTATGAAAAGCCCAAAATCTTAAAATTGACAGATGGATGAGAAACACTGTTTTTGCCTGTAGTGACTCGGCATAAGTATGTTTTTATGATTGATTAATTTCCGTTTATTAGTTATTTCCATTAATTAGTTATTAACTTAGGGGCTGCTTACACGACACCATTTTCAACTGAAAACAGAAAACTTTTAATGGATTATGGCTGTTCATTTACACAACAGCTTTTTGATGGCATGAGAACACATTCTCTGAAGTAGGTTTCAAAGTGCAAGTTTTTGAAAACGAGTTTTGAAAGCATTTCATCTCCGTGTAAAGTTCAAAAACATGAATCTGTGAAAACGTTTTTACTGTGAATCTGTGAAAACTATTACACATTCAATATTTCGCTGACTTTAATGCTTTGAATTGGCCAAGTTTGATTCATTTATTTTCTGTTTGTCTGCTTCAGTTAATTGAGTCAGTAATATTATATTATGTCATAAACAGTCTTATCATTACATACTGAATTTTGTCAAAAAGATTTGTGAATAGCCAGCTTCCATTATCTAATTTTTACAATGAAAAATTGTTGACACCAAGGAAATTTATCAGTGCCTTCATTAGATTCTTTTGATTTTCAATACCAGCGTTATTAATACCCTCCAGCTCACGAAAGCTGTTAAACGCGTCCTTGAAAATCTGATATCTCGTCACCTGAACTTCACTTGACATCAGGAGTCTGAGAAATCTGGCGCCTTGCTCGGCAGCTCAGTGTGTCCTCTGCTCCGACAGCCATTTTGTCTTTCCTGTCCAATTCTCCTCTTTCCCCCATCGCATAATGGGATAAACTGATTGACAGGGCATATGCAAATGATTACATGATCCTGAAAGATTCTCTATTTAAAGTAGGGGTGGGAAAAGCTCCAGCTCCAATGGGAGATTCATGGTCACACCATCTGGACTGATAGTAACTGTCAACCCTCCTATTGGTCTTGAGCCGTCTCAATTAACCAATTATTGTGTTTTATGTTGCTTTTTTTTATTTTTGGAGATTCAGTTTGCAATGAAACGCAAATATTGACAGATCTTTTCGTACGGTGACGTACATGCGAGTGAAACGGGAGATTGCAGCCAATTGTAAAAAAGGGTCAGGAGGATTTAAGTGGACGACATTATTAAATTTACCAAAAAAGAGTTATGGCATTTTGATTAATAATGAGTTCAAAGCCTTAAAAACAACAACAACAAAAAAAAAAACGTATGAATCATTCACACTGAGATAAACAAAATGCATTTAGAATTTCGATTTCCAGTTTCATGCCCAATGACCAAATTCTTAATTCACAATAACTATATCACAATATAGTTATTTTATGTTCTTTTATCTAATTTCTGTTATTAAAAATAAGAAACAAAGAAGCAAATTACAAACAATAGGACAAATAGAAAAATATGAATTAAACAAATGAAGTTTTCAGGCAGGTTTATTTAACATGAAGTTAGGATTAGGACATAAATGTAATAATCAATTGTAAGTAAATATTGCATAGTCTTCACTGTATGAATAAAATATAACATTATTTTCATTAAAGCTAAAAAGAGTTGTTCAGTCAAGAGCAGTACGTTATTTTCTCTTTTGTTTGATTCACATTAATGACACAGAGCAGCAGATTTATTCGGCTGCTGTCACGTTAAGACCAAATGCACGGATCCATTATACTGATACACATCCGGTTTACACACAACCGTTTACTCTCGCTTGAGACATAACCGGCTGTGTTTAGATGGATACTCCACATGATGAGCATTTTGACATAATTGCGTGTATATTCAACAATATATTTCAAGTGCAACAAGACGCGAAAGAGAACTGAATTCGCAATCGCATGCTGAGAGAATTTTAAATTTTAAATGGGAGAATTACAAATTTTCTCTCTCTCTCTCTCTCTCTCTCTCTCTCTCTCTCTCTCTCTCTCTCTCTCTCTCTCTCTCTCTGTCTCTCTCCCTCTCTCCCTCTCTCCCTCTCTCTCTCCTAGTCCTGGGTGTGAGGGCTCACGTAGGGGCCCAGGTGGAGCCGCCACCATTGCAGCCAACGAGTGGAGCGCCAACGAGAGCCCGGAGGAGGGGCAGGAGGATGGAGTGGATGGGATGGACAAGGCCGGAATGGAAGGGGATGCGGAGGGCGTCTGGAGCCCTGACATCGAACAAAGTTTTCAGGAGGCTCTGGCCATCTATCCACCCTGCGGCCGCAGAAAGATCATACTTTCAGACGAAGGAAAGATGTATGGTGAGTATTGGAGAGCTAAATACCCCCCCAGTTGTTGGGAAAAATGTTGTGAAACAAGGTAAGGACAAACGGAGCCAAGTCATGTTGTAGGAGTTGTATTGAAGTGAATCAGAGGGTGACCTTATGACACTCCCCACCTTATTTTCCCGTTCCCACACAGGATCCACTGGCAGGAATGCTGGGTCTCCCATTTTAAGTCAGCATTCTCAGTAAAGCATGAGTCAGCCTCCTTACTCAAGTGTGACATTTCTTTCATTACTGGCTGTATGATTTAGACGTGACAGTTGATCCATTTCAGTCTCATCAACTATTAAATATACTTGATGATTTAAAAGTCGATTCATGTTGTTTGGGTTTTATAGTGTATACATTTCTGCATATCTGCAGAAGCACAGCTTTTCTAAAAGCAGGTTAGTTTGTAACTGTTTACAGGCCAACTATAGTTAGAGAAACCAAACATTAGCAGTTAAATATTTATTTTTTAATTAGTAATGATGTATTATAATAAGTAGAGTTCTAGGTTCTAAAATGTAGCCTTTAGGCCATTATTTATAGGCTGTTTGCAGTAAGTGCAAATAGTATATTTTCTTTCTTAGTGATAGATTCTATTTACACTAAGTGAAAATAGTAGCATTTTCATAATGATATATGCTATTACACAATGTAAAAATAGCAGTATTTTCTTTGCAATAAGTGTAAATAGTTGTTAGATGTTATTTATACTTATAAATAGTGGCAGATACTATTTGCACCACAGTTGTATTGTACATTAAACAGTATGCAATAATAACATAGTGTCAATTATTATATTTATTCAAATTATTAAATGGATGCCGCCTTATCGGGACAATAAAGCCCTCCCTACACCTACCCCAAACCTAACCGATAAACACGTTATTATTAAACAAACACTTTATTTCCACTTTTCGAATATTTTCTTAATTTTTATTGAAAATAAATGCCTTTCCGATCTGATATGTGATGGGAAAAGGGAGTAAAGCAAGTTTGGCAAAAGCGGATTCGAACTCTAGTCGATTTGGGATTCTCAGGATTCTTTGAACAGTGTTTACTGTCATTTTACTGTCAGTTTAATGCATCTATGCTGAATGAAAGTATTCATTTCTTTCCATTTAATATCTAAAGGACCCCAAACTTTTAAACATTAGTGTATATCATATAAAATCCTATTTTATGCTATCATTTTATTGACATTTGAGCGGTAGCCATGTGAATGATGAGAGGGATTCACTACAGTTTGTTTTCGCAGAGCCCAACTGAAATATGTGTTGCAATCATTGTTAATAGTTTTGGGGCAGAAACCATTGGATTATATTTTTATAGCAATTCACTTCGATTTGTGTTTTCACTATTTGTAAAGCTGGTAAATTGATATTGTCTATACGAGCACATACTCTGAAGCTGCGGTCACAAAAATCCAGCAATATTGCATGAGCTAGAAAGGACATTGTTTATTGTCAATACAGTGTAGCGAATGATGATTTACAATAGTGTTGCGAAGTATGAAGTCACTTGCAAACCATTCAGCATTTTGCTGCCCAACGCAACAAACTTGTGCGACCAAATTGAACCCATTGCAAAATCAGTGTGGGAAAAATATTTTGCACTCATGCGATATTCACGTTTGGCTGCGAAAATCTGTCGAGCAATTAGCGCACCTTGAGATAATACTTTTGCCACATTTGTGATATTACAAATCATTAGCGCGAATACTCAGTAATTAGTAAGAACTTGGCCAGGATTAGATATGTGACATCGATAAACTAAGCTTTATGACTTACCCCTAATCCTTTTGTTAACTGACTGTGGAACGCATCAGGATTTAATATATGATTGCTGGAACAAATGAGCTCAGTTGGCTTTGGGGTGTTTTGACCTTTGACCCTCTCTGTAGAAAAGGCTTATGGAGACTGGCCCACATTCTTTTCTTTTTTCCCTTGGCTTGAAGGGTACACACATTCCACAACTCTGTGGCCTTGTCCTCGGCTGTAATACTCCACCCACGTCTGTCACACAAGCTCTAATCCCCCTCGCAACAGATGAGGAAGGTTTGTTTCAACAGCCATGCATTTTGTCCTTTTGTGGTAGCATGGGCTGTCAGGATCCGTTCACTCTGTGTGTCCGCTTACGTTACCCCGCAGAGGCCCTTGGGCCCTCTCTCTTCTCTCCGTATGACAAGATCATTCCCTTCCACTCTCTTTACAAACAACCCTTTCTCGGACCAGTTACGTTACTCCTGCCAGGACCCTGATGTCAATCTCCAAAAGCGTCTCCTGATATGCCCCCTGCCTCTACCACCCCCAGTGCACACAAGTTCATTGGCCGCAATGTATACTTTGACTAGACAGCGCTAAAATAGTCTGGTTGTCTGATGCAGGCAAGAAGAGAACTGGCCTAGTGACTTTGTGGATTTGTTTTTTGTGCGCACATAGTTTGCTTTAGACATTTTTTTTGAAGTTTTCACCAGATGTCTAAACACTGTTTTAGTCAAATAAATGTAAACCTCTGGATGAAACGTGAGATGTAAATAAACATACTAACATTTGTAAGACATGAAATGTATGTAAACATACATGCACAGTGCTGTGATGCGTGTGCGAGGTATTTATTGAATACGATTTAGAAAACTGTTGGATCTAAGCGTTCACATGCTTAAAAGTCAGCACGAAATGGAAGATACGACAGTCTTCCCTATTGTACAAGAATAATGGAGGGCTGCACTTACTTTTGTCCATGTGGTTGTGGTTTGCTATTTGTTGATCTCATGTGAGTGACAGGTTGCCCCGCCCTCATCATCAGAGAAGAGTCCCTACAAGACGGAGGGGAAGTTATTTTGATTTAAAGACTATGAGGGCTCATAAATTGTTTAAAAATAATATTTTATTTGGATTTTAGAAGTAGAGATGAAATAAATCTTGCTTTTTTGTAGTTGAGCTAAGACAGGCTAATTCTCATTCTAGCCCATATAGCTTACATATCCAGGCCTCATCTGGGCCAACTATTGCAAAAATGGCTCCGTTCTGGCAGCGGCAAAGGTCATACACACATCAAGCCAGTTTCAGTGTTAGATGTTGCTTGCTGTGTGTGGCTCGGATGTTGCTCGTGTGACCTTTGCCGCTGCCAGAACTGAGCCAAATGTGCCATAGTTGGCCCAGATGAGGCCCGGATATGTAAGCTATTGCCAGCCACACTCAGGTTGAGTCATCGCCGTAATTCTGTGCGGTATGTGGGCCACAAGTGGGCCAGATGTCATTTACAATCTGGTAGAGAGAGCTTTTGACTGGAGATAACTGCAGCATGAGTCATCAATAGTTTAGGTCTATTTTTCTTAAAGTGAAAAACTATCAGTTTAAAATTTGTTTTAAATTCTGTATTAAATGTGCTAAAAATGAATATCGCCATTGTTTATGACTACACTAGCAGATAGGATCGAAGCATAAGTTATATTTTAATTTCATCTCGTCATTCATGCCTTAAAATGCTCTCTATGTAAGCAGCTCACTATATTTTGGACTATAAATATTTTGTCTCAGGACACTGTATGATGTGGAAACTGAAGGATCGAGTTTTATTTTGTCCTGATGCCTAGCATTTAGTGGCCATTAATGTTCCTCAGAGCTTCATTACTCACTGCAAAACTCCTGCTGTCTTCTAGAAAAAAGCAGCTCTTCTAAAAAAAGTTAACTTTCATTGCACCGTGGGAAGACAGGTTTAAAAATCTGATCTTCCCATCCAGGACCTGGCTGCTATAATGAGCTTGATTTGTCATCCTGCACCTGTGATGTCTTGCCAGGTTTCTTTTTTAAAAGTCTTAACCTGCAATCATTTTATAGTTTATTGCCAGTGTGGCAAAGCGGTTGGGTTTGAGAAATAAAATATCAATGCTAACGCGTAGCAAAGTATTTCAAGGTCTTTTCTGAATTAGGCTAATTTGTGGCTCTGTTCATCATTATGTGTGCTTTTATGTTAGTAGCTTTTTATTGAAACTGTTGATAGTTACTGTTGTGTTTCCACATGAAGTTTTGAATTAGGACCATCTCAGATAGGGCGCATGACATCATCTCAGTTGCACAAGCTTCCCAGATGTGATGGATCTTCTGAGGAGATTTCACTGAGAACTGTTGCTGAGATAAATGAGCTAATTTTCAGGAGATGGGTGTAAATGTCTGGACCTTGAGGCAACAGTTAGTGAATATTGTGCCGTGATGCTCAAGTGCATGATGCTGGTTTGAGTCTGGCTTGGGACATTTACTTATCCCTTTCTCCCTCTTTACTTCATACATTTTAACTCTTTCCCCTCCATCGATCAAATTTTCCGTCATTTATGACAAAACCCTTTGCCATATGCTGCATGAAACATTGACGTGATTTTCCGGCAAACCATGTTTTCACTTTTTAATAGTTATTTGAAACTTAGCAAACTGGCAACTCCAGTAGTAATGAAAAGATTCATCTTAAACTGTCATGGAAACTATCATGGATAAACCTTAATTAAACAATCAATTACAAATAAATGTACTTGTATAATATTACACTGTAGCCACATTGGACCAGCGGTTTGGAAGATGGATGGATGGATGATTCAGCTGTGGGTCGACATCTTCTGGAGAGACGCATTATGGGTATTTACTAGCCGTCGAGTAAACATCGGTTGTACACTTGTTATTGCAGTGCATTGTGGGATTGAGTGAGTGCACTCAATAACTTCCGTTATGGTTACAGACATCACTGCATATGGATACCACCTCAGTTAGTGCCCTGTTGGGTGTAGGGGGCAATTTCGGGCACAGCCCAGGGCAGCATTTAACTCCACTTTTAGACACACTCGTGAACAACTTTGCCAAGTGGACATGGGAAGTTTATTTGGACAGACCCTCGACCCCTCAATTTTGACAGAGGGAGCGAGTCTACTCATATGTTAACTACAGGCAGATTCATAGACCACAATGCAACATGATTGTGTCATCACAACAGATGTTTTCATCATTGTTCTGAATCTGATCTGGATGAAGTCTTCGACCAAAATGTGATTTTCTTCAGCTTTTTTTTTGTTTTTTAAAGCAGAGGCTCTTTTATGTCTTTTGATATATTGAATGTTTACATATTCATACATCTAAATATTCTGGGGGTCATGAAATGTTTGTGAACATGGTCAAAAATGCTTGCGTTGGCAAACTCTGCCTGGGAAAGAGTTAAGTGTGACCTAAGTGTCCAAAATTGTTACTCTTAATCAGTATGATAAAAAGAGGCAAAGAGTTGAATGAACGAAAATACTGAGGAAAACAACGGACGTAATGGGACAGACTACAGCGAACTGGGGAGGAGTAGAGGTTGAGAACTGAAGTGTCAGTAGGAGGAGGTTTGCTCCTCAGGGTTTGTCAAAAATAAGGGTGTGGACACTGTCCTTCTGTGTTTTAAAGGGTTCTAATGGTTTAATTTATGTAAGAGAGACTTAATGCTGCTGGAACTGTGTTATTCAGGTGTTCTCCACTTGCCTGGAGTGATATTGTGAGATGGGATCATTTGAAAATGTTTTCAACCTTTTAATCTCTCTCAGTGGAGGTGGACCAACTGTCCAGTTGCCTCCTGCTCCAACTTGCATGTTTTGAAAATGTAGCTGTGTGTCCGTATCTGTTTCAGAACAAGTTGAAACATGTTCTACAGGATTTCCAGTGGTTCAGACAGGATCTTCCAGAAATATCTATCTACGTGTGCATGTATAAATGCCTATCTACGTCATATTGGTAATTTACGTCATATTTCTAATGACTATTTACTTAACTTCAATATTTTCTTCTGGTAGGCTACTGAGTGAGCTTATGATTGCATGTGTTTTCCTGAATCTCAAGAAATCACCTCAAGAACCTGTTTCTGTATTATTAATCCAAGTTTTTGTTCTGTCCTCTTCCACAATACAGGACACAGTTCTAGAAAGAGTGTAAAAATATGTGATATATTTACCGTTCCGAAGGTATGTCGTAAGTAAATCTCATATTTTAGTTGTCACTTTGCCGTAGGTCATTGTGTACTTAAAGGTGCACCAATGAACTGTTGTCCACTTTCTAAAAAAGTATTTTTATCTTTAATATATTGGTAACACTTTACAGGTTTAATTCATTAACATTTGCTAATGCATTGGGTATCATTAACTTAAAATGAACAACTTTTACACTATGTATTAATATAATGTTTAAAGGTTAGTTCTCCCAAAAATGAAAATTCTGTCATTAATTACTCAACCACATGTTGTTCCAAATCGTATAATGCCCGGTGCGATTTTGGGCTGTTGTAGCCTACGATTCAATAGGTGTCATCATCGTACAGTCTACATAGATGTAACCACGTTTATTAGATCAGTACGTACAGTGTGATTTAGGATTGCTGAAATAGCACAGTCTGTAAGCAGGTATTTTTCTTGAAGATCTTTTTTAATGAAATCTGAGAGTTTTAGGACCCTCCATTGACAGCCTTCGCAACTACCACTTTTAGGCCCAAGAAAGATAGTAAAGACTTCATGAAAGGAATCCATGTGATCCTCAATTTTTTAAGCAACGCAAGTGCTTTTTCTTCACAAAAAGAAAACAAAAAACATTATTTACCACTTTATTTACAAAATATCTCCAATGCGTGTTCACTTAACAATGCCTAGTCTCGCGTCCACACAACACGCATGAGTCTTGGTGCTCTCGTGAATGCAAGTTAGAGATGAATATTTTGTAAAAAAAAAAAAAAAAAAGTGTTTTTTGTTGTTGTTATTTTTTGCCATTAGGTCACAACTGCCCCCACATATGCATTATAAAATTATTGGTAGTGTGAACCCTTGCATAAGATGAAGTATCCAGTCATGGCCAAGAAAATATAATTTAGGTTACATGGGGCGACTCACCTCTCAAGCTGGCTGCCATGTTAAGATTATACAAGCATCTTAACACTGCTTACTTGATCTCAGTCACTCCTATTATCAGACACTTTCCATTGCGGAATAACTGACAACAGTCTTTTGCCAACACTTCTGTGAGAGTGTAATTTGGATGGCATGGCACCTGTTTTTGATAGTTTTTGGTTTGGTTTGGTTTTTGGTTTGGTCTTTTACTGCAGGAAAAAAAATGAACAGCTGGGTGGTGGGAGAGTTATTAAAACGCAGGTTGTTTTCGTCAATAAACGTACACATCTGATGGGATGGAGGGTTAACCAGGGTGAACTTTGGGAGGAAACTGTCACGGTGAAAAATTATCTTTGAAAGAGAGGGTAAATAGAAGAGGTAAGGTGCTAATTATCATCCTCATCTACTTTTTTCTACTGGCTTCTTGCCAAGTGACCCACAGGACAAGTCCAAGAAGTCTTGCAATTAGTTTAGCTCTTCTAAATTGTGTCAACAAGACCTTCACCTTCACATGCTTGACAATATGGTACAAAAACATATGCAAACACCTTTCACTCGCCATGGCGATCCATCTCACATACTTATCCCAGCTGCAGCGCAAGTTGTTCTTTCTGATTTCAGGAAAGGATGATAGGCCAGAGCCATTAAAGGGAGCTTTTTTGGGGGGATAAATATGTGCGAAGCAGGTTTTATTTCACTCCTGCTTTTCCTGGACGTACTTTAGAGGAATCTGGGAGCAAATCAGCACTTTCCTTTGGCTCAACCTCAGTCAGTTCTGCTAGAGTATTTATGCAGACATTGATATGAAGTGGAAGTTTATATATTTTTATACTCAGCACTTTTTGAGTGAAACTGTCAGCCTTTAATTTTCCTACCAAAGAGGCAGGTAGTCAATTTTAGCTCTTAATGAGAGTGAAAGAGTTGCTCTTTTGTACTTCAAGGCAGTTGTTGTAAATGGTCCTCTGTTGGAGGGTTAGGTGTCCCTGTCTGTAAGCATTGCCTGGTAAGACTTCAGTTGGAAGCAAATTTGTATTTTTGTGCAGGAAGTTAAGGGGGAAAGGGATAGAGACGCAATGAAGGTTGGATTCATACCTGAGTGTCCCAAATGACCATGAAGCGTCAATGTGTCTGAAGTACTTTGAAGTACGTTCATTTCTAGGCCACCGCTCCAAAAGTAGGAAGCAACTCCTCCCCTACACTGAAAATCTTTGTTTTAAGAAGAACTTAAGAACTTATGGACACAAAAACCTTAAGACAGCAAGTCTATCAAGTGTGCCTTTCAGAACAGGGTCATTGAAGATCTTTGGTAGTAATAGTAAGGTTGCAAGGTTGGGTCCCACAAAGGTTCCCATGAGTATTACCATCATGTCCTTAAGCAAAGCACATCATGACACCTGCAGTAACGAGCCTCTAGTTTCTTCAATGTGATTGTTTCTTGGGATATTATAACTGCACGGTAAGTCACTTTGGGCAAAGGACTTGTAAAGATGAATAAACCTATCAAGTGACCTTCATAGATGATTGTACATGCTTTGTGAAGCTAGAAACTTCTGTGTTTTTTATTTACATCCCATATTTCTTTCTGCTTCTCCCTCGTCATGTCCTCCTTTAATCTCTATGTATTTGTCTATCTGCTGACCTCTTCCTCACTCCCTTCAACATGCTCCCAGTCATATCTGTCTTTATTCCTCTCCAAGCCTCCCAGGAAGTGCAGCATTTCGTTTAGGGTCGTGAACATGCTATTTGTGGGCTGGGGGTTGTTGGGTGCCCTTTGAAAGCTTTTGGCTATGGATCAGGAGTTCAAGGCTGCTGGGTACGAGCCAGAGTCTCTCTATCTATCAGAGTCTCCTCTGTGTCTCTGGAACAGAAGATGTTTGCCTTCTCTTTTACACATGTTCTGTCTATCACTGTCTGGATGATCCTCTCTTACTCCGGCTGTCTGACTGGCTAATCGTCTTTGAAATTCGCTTGTGTTGTCATTTCATCAGTAATAGATAATTAAATTAAACTGGAGAGGCTCTAATTTGTTCTGGTTGGTGTGACAAAACACTGGACATCTCTCGTATCATCTTGGGATCACACACTTACTCCAATCAAACTTTTAAAGAACAACTGTACAATATATATTGTTATTTAAATAGTCGAGGCTGATATGTAGAGAGCTGCTGGTATATCCATGATGTGTGTAATTTCTGTATTAAGGGGGTTTTCACAATGGGGGAAACCCCCTTAATGCAGAAATTACAGGGGTTTAGCATTAAGGTGGTTTCACGCACAATTGATTGTATCGAACCCTGATGCATTTGCTTTAATCTTACGTCATAACAAACGTGCACGGTGCATGATAGAAAACAGAACTCGGGTCAATATATTGTTCTTTGTTATTAATTTGGTGCTATTATATGCAGTACAACACTTGTGTCACAGAGTGAACGACACTTGTGTGCTTCGCATTGAAGGTGGCTTTCGGCTGCTTGCAAACGGACTCTTTAGAGGAGAAGGCTAACTGTGAACCATTCATTTGACGCGGATTGCACTTACTCTGCATGATTACACAGTATGCTCACTCTCTCTCATATCCTCGGTAACTCAACACCATTGTCATCCCCTACGGCTAAAATGCATGCACATGTTGTTTTACTTCCGAACAAGTCAGAGTCGGAGTTGCTTTCACATTCACGTGAATCTCGCCACAGTTCCAGTGCAACCAAATTCAGATCAGGTAGTCTCGGGTTCGGTAGCCCGGTGCGCTCACCTGTCCAAATGACAGCTTTCACATTACCAATTTTTCATGCGAACCGTGCTCTGTTTTGAACTAACTGCCAGTGTGAAAGCCCCCTAAATTATATAAAGGTCTATTTTTTGAGAGCCCCGCCTTAGCCCATTCTAACAACATTGGCTCAACCAATGGATTGAGTTTGGGGTGGGACTATCCATTCTGTATGACCAGTGAAAAGAGGAGATTGTTTGAAACTTCTTTTAAAATCTTTGTAATTGTTGTTGCGCCACTAGTGGTGGCTAATTTATATCAGTCTATTACCACAAATAATGGATCTTTTTCCTGAATTCTTCTGTCCCATGTAGAGGAACAGGATACTTACTTTAAATTTGGGTTGACTTATTACAAATCTCTCTATTTGTTTGCACATTCACAATGTCCAAACATGTTGTTTGCTGGTGACATGCTAGTATATGAGTCCCTGGTGTTATATGGCTTGCGGTTATGGAGCAGGTTTTCCTGTGTTGGGTCGAGATGGTCCGGCTGTCAGTGAGTGGGATGCCAGTGGGAGGAGGGTGGGGTTGTCAAGAAAGATTCACAGTTGAAACTTTGCACAGCTGTTCACAAGGTCAACCCTTTATAAACTGTGATGAAATCCTCTTTATTGCTTTACATCAATTTATCTTCCTTGTTTCCTTGTCTCTTTTCTCATATCATTATATTACTACCATTACACAAACAGATTTATTATTGTACTCATTTAATAAATAGCTCTTTGTATGAAAACATTTGTCCACTCAGAGCAGCTTGATTGGTCAAGGCCCTGACACATGGTGGCCCTATTTTTTTTGCCAAGTCACCACCCATATCACCTGACTCATCTGTCACAAGCCTTGTCTTTCAATGGTCTATTAATAAACTAATGGTCTCATAGGAGGCTTTACACCCTACTGTGATATTGCTGGTGGAGGCATTACTGCATTCCATATGCTTTTCTGTGTATAGGAGTCTTCGTTCCCACCAGCTTTATTTAAAAGTGTTAAATTACATATGTGAAGAGAAAAATATTTGATGGAGTCGCTTTTATCCAAAATGGCTTGTATTGCATTAATCTACACAGTGTATTTGTCAGTTAATGTTTTCCCTGGGATTCGAACCCATGACCTTGTGGTGGTAGTGGAGTGCTCTTTCATCCAAAAGCTATTTCTTAACATGTTTTATGTAATAAAATGCACTTTATTGTGTTCTAAATATCCATATCTGTTCAGTTCCGTCATTAATAATATGAATAATTTTACTACATTTTTGCTAATATTGTGTCTTATTGATTCTTTTCCAGGTCGTAATGAGTTGATAGCAAGGTACATAAAGCTGCGGACAGGGAAAACCCGCACACGGAAACAGGTAATGTGAAAGTGTCTCTAGTACCACTAGGTCAAGACAAAGGTTATGATCATATTCTTGTTTAATTACCGTACACCATGATACCTGTAATTGATGCAGTCATCAATTCAGTCTTTTTTTTTTTTTGGCTTGTTCATAATACAACTTGATTACAGTAGCTATGCTAAACAATGTATTTCTGTTATCTATTTTTTGATTAAACTACAGTGTCTCCCTGCACCTTGTTTGTGATAGTACTTACATTTGATATTTAATATTATAAAAATAATTTTTGTTTGGCTGATTGAAATAACAGCTACTGACACCTATTGGTGTGGATGTTGCAAGTTATCGTGGAATTTGTGATATTTTTTTTTCCCATCACACTAAATAGTATATTATTTGTATTATTATTAAATGATATGGCTCATGCGAGTTCAATTCTAAGAGCAAAATTCTATTCAGTTATTTAAGGGTGCAACTGGGAAAAATTACATAGTGCAACTTTATTATCACACTATAAATAGAAACTAACTGTAAAAAGTGTCAGATTAGTGTGATAAACAGAGTATTTGCCTATATATATATATATATATATATATATAAAGCCGGATTCCCACTGTACAATTTTAGCCCTGATTTGGCACATCTGAGACAAATTTTGTGAATCCTTTTATTTCTAATTAAATTGAATGAATTAAACAGCTCATAAACATACTTTATCACTGGAAAAAAACGTGAACAAATGATTGGATAATAATTCCACGTTTAACGAGATGTTTATCCTTATATAGAACCTCTTAGGCTTCTATATAAAACCCCATTGAACCTTTATTCTTATTCTAGTCTAAGTTTCATTGGTTTAGTCTTAGGTTCAGTGGTCACTTAGTTGTTTTGACAGATTTATTGTTAAGATATACAGTATGTGTTGGATGATATCAAATGTCTGTGGCCCTGTTTTGCCTCAGGTGTCTAGTCACATACAGGTGTTAGCCAGGAAGAAAATGCGGGAATATCAAACAGGCATTAAGGTATGGCTGTGGCGCCACCTGGTGGCTTCTTTTTTACTCACTGTCTGTTCAATGTCTCTCTCCTCTTTTCTTTTTTCCCTGCCTTCCTTTCTCCCTCCTCTGACTTCCTTCCTGCAGGTGTCTAGCCATCTGCAGGTTCTTGCGCGGAGAAAATCTCGTGAGATTCAGTCTAAGCTGAAGGTATGCGCTTCACTGCAGTCTGCTCTGCTCTGACCTATCCTATGAACTGTGTTCAGAGTGCTTTGGCTTTTCCTTATATCACCACCAAACCTTCCGATCTGTAACACGCCCTCAATGTTATAATAATTTATGATGACTTGAGCATGCAAGTAACTTTTGTTGTGTGCATGCATTCATTGAAACAAATACATTGGATGGCATGATGGAATTGAGCAGTAGGCTTTCAAAGGAATGGCTTCCTCTGGTGGCTGACTGAATATTGCATCACTTTCTAGTTGTGTTGTTATGTCGTAGAACCTGATTTCACCAAGTACACCATGTTCCTGGATCAACATCTCCGTTGCTCCTGGAACAACATTCCAATCAACCAATCAGATTTGAGGTTTACTGTTTAGCATCAAGTTCAGGCTTACAACCAGTGTTCAGTGCTATTCACCATCATTTCCCTCTGATTTTAGGGGTTATGAGGTTATTAGGTAAGTTATGGGTAAGGTTAGGACTATATTTTCGGACAGGAATGTTGTTCCAGAATACACAGACTTTGTTGACCGAGGAACGCATGTCTAACAATGAAAACATTAGGATGTGCTGCTGTGCATGCAATGCCTGACTGAACCAAGGATTATTATTTTTTTTTTTTTTTTTTTGCTCCTATACTCTAAATTATCTTGACCTTCAACTCTACTTCTACTCATCTCTGCTTTTTTCCCTGTGATTTAAATGTATACTCTGTTTCAGGGCTTACATTTATTGAAGCTTCGCACTTGCCAAATTTAAATTTGGTGTAGGACTACTTGTTTTGTTTTCATTGATGGCTTCTGCTTGTATAATTTTCAATTTTACAAAAGTCAGAATTTATAATATTTAAAGTCAATCTGAATAAACCAAAAAAAACAAACAAAATCAACATAGACCAGCAAACCACCATATGATTGTTGTCTTTTAGTTTAGCTTTGTTTTCATCACCCATATGGATTGATTGATTGATTGATTGATTGATTGGCCCATTACATTTCCAGCAGAAATGCTTTATTATTCCCACCATTCATTGATTAATTCATTTATTAATTTATTTATCTATCTATTCTATTATGTCCAAAACATTTTTTTCAGCAGAAATCTTTTTGTTGACACATTACATACTGCACACTACTTACTGGCGAATTTAACATTGTTCTTTAAACATCCTTGATACATGAATATATATAATATAAACAAGCATATTCAGATTTTTTGCATGGTCAATAATTTGTCTTTTTTCAGCCGAGTCTGGCAAGAGGGGAATAAACACATGACCTCCTTAAAGATGTGAAATGGAGAACTGGGATTGTTCTTTCAGGAAGTCATTGGTTCACTGTGATCCAACAGTGTGTGAAATGATCGGAGTAGTTGAAGAGAGCACTATTCTGCGGTATCTGAACACACAGTGTCAGAAGAGAAAGCACAGGCTTCTCAGCGTACCTGCAGTCAGTCATTTGATCAGTGTGTCATCTGATCTGTTTGTCTCCGCAGCAAGGTTTTTTTTTTTTAACAGTTTCTCTTCCTTTCAATTTTTAGGCCATGAACTTGGTAAGTGAAATGTTTTGTAAAGTCTGCTTTGCCTGCAGAGCTGTGTGCCTTCTCTGATTTGAGCTTCAGTTTGTGCAGCTCCATGCTTTGGCTGCCAGTGTCGCCCGTCTCACAGGATGAATTTAGCTACCACTATTGCTGTTTATTATTTGTGCTGTTTATAATCTACAAAATATAAGTTTTATTCTGTCATTTCATGTGAGGGTCAAACTCAGTCATGGACTTAACTCTTAAAGATGTTTAAAAGAAATTGAAGACATTGTTTACATTTGAACACTTCATCTGGTTTATTTATCACTTTATTTCCTGGCTGGGACAGACTTCTGTCGCCTTCATTCTGTCTAATTCTTTGTCTTCTTTCTCTCGACTGAATGTTCAAGCTGCTCTGTGCTGTTATCGTGTGTAATTATGTATTTTGTTTTGGTGGCTGAATTCAACTGCAAGCACAATATCATGCTTCACACGTGCCCTTATAAGCATGATTTTTGCATGTTTGTCAAAACCATTTAGCATGTAGCTCTTGCACCAAAATTACAACTCAAAGGTTTACGGTTGGGAAGATTTTTTTGTATTCAGATTTTTGAAAGAAAGCCTCTATTGCTCACCAAGGCTGTATTTTTTAGTCAAATACAGTTTAATACAGTATAAATAGTAATATTGTAAAATAGTATTACAAAATAAAATAGCTGTTTTCTATTGTAATATATTTTAAAATGTAATTTACTCCTTTGATCAAAGCTGAATTTTCAGCATCATTACTCCAGTCTTCAGTGTCACATGATCCTTCAGAAATCATTCTGATATGAAGATTTGATGCTCAAGAAACATGTTTTATCCATGTTGAAAACCGTTGTGCTGCTTCATATTTTTGTGGAAACATGATTCCCTTTTTTGTGATTATTTGATAAATAAAACAAATATTTGATATGGAAATCTTTTGTAACATTATACAAACCTTTACTGTCCCTTTTGATCAACTGAATGCGTTCTTGATGTTCTTTTCTTTAAAAAAAAATCTTACTGACCCCAAACTTTTGAACTGTTGTGTACATATCCTTGAAGTCTGTTTTTCATAAATATTTCATATTATCATATATTAAAGTAAGCTATTATTCATATTTAGTATTACTAATACACTTTATTATTGTTATTAGTATTATTTTTATTAATTTCTTTAAATACATGTATTGAATGTTCATTAAATATATGAAGTATATATAATATAATGTGTCTGCGTATTAAAAACATTCCAACAGTAAAATTCATTTTAAAAGTTCTGAAGTTCCTTTCAATCCTGGGTAATTTCTGAGATATAAATTATTATTATTATTTTTTTTTAATGAAGCCCTTGTTGCGTCTTTTTCAGGATCAGGCTTCCAAAGACAAAGCCCTGCAGAACATGGCCGCTCTGTCCTCCGCTCAGATCGTTTCTGCCAGCGTGATGAAGAGTCAGATGCCTCCTCTTCCTCAGCACCCCTACCCTCCTCCAGCCAGGGTTAGTTCAGAGTCCTAGGACCAGGCACCCTCAGTTCTCTAACTTACCCCTCAAACTTCCATTGTTCTCTGTTTTGTTGTGTAGTTTTGGCCCGGCCCCATCCCAGGACAGCCTGGACCTTCCCAGGAGTGAGTATCTCTGATTCCTGAACTAATCAACAGTGTTGTTGTGGGAGCCTGCTGATCTTTCTCTGTGTTCTTCTAGCATCAAGCCCTTTGCACCGAACCCGTACTCCAGCCTTCAGCCACCACTGCCTACGCCCATATCAAGTAAGAGCAGCGCTGGGATTATATCTGAACTCAGACTGACCCACCCGGGCCTAAACCAGCACGTTTTCTCCACAGGTTATGAGCAGTTGCCCACCTCCCTCCCCCCGACCAGCACTGCCATGCCTGTGTGGCAGGACCGGACCATCGCCTCCGGGAAACTGCGCATGCTGGAGTACTCTGCCTTCATGGAGGTCCAGAGAGACCCTGACACTGTGAGTGAGCGTTTTGCTGAGAATAATGGAGACACCGGTCAAGATGATGCCGTTCCCCATAGCGTCAATACCAAGATGCAGTTGAAACGTCAAAAAGGAACTAAGAAGATACATTTAACAAAATTAAAAACCGTAAAATGCGAAGTGTCACTTAAGGACACTTTAGGAATGTCAGTTTACAGCTTTTCACTGTAAATCATACGATGATTTTTCCTATTTACTTCCAAAAATTGTAAATTTAACAGAGTTTTACCGTAAAATCACACAAAATGTAAGGTTAGAGATCTATTACAGTTTTTCTTTGTATATAGTAAGGGAACTTGATGTTATCCAATAAAATATTTTTACTGTTTTGTTTTACAGTAAAAATTTCAATCATTTTAAATAGTGTACTATTATATTATTTATTAATATTTTGCTTTCATCTTAAGTTTTTTATTTAAATTTAAGTTTGTTTTAGTAATTTTGCACAGAGCCCCTAAAGGGACATGTTGGTGGAAAAAAATATGAGAGGAAAAATAAAAAGTCAATGCTTTTGCAATCTCTCGCAAATGTTTTGCGTTCCCCCGAGAAACTTTACTTTACTTTTTAGGGGCACCGTCATTTTATGATGTCATTTTGTCATTTTGATTATTTTTTTTTTCTAATTAGCTTTAATTTACTTCTATTTCAGTTATCGGTTTGGTAATTATACTTATTTTACTCATTTCATTTAGAAGCCAATGCAACATTTTTAGTTTTCATTTAAGTTTAAGTTTTTCATCTAAAATGTATATTTTATTTTATTTTATTTCATTAATTATCAATAACACTGGTAGTTGCCTGTGTCTGAAACACTGGTCTGTGCTTCACACAGAATCCATTTTTTCATTCCACTGCGTTACTTTTCTATTGTTTTTCAATGTAGATGTGCTAGATGGCTTTCTAAAAACACGGTGGTCAAGTTAAAAGAAGTTTAACTTTTAAAAGACACCTGAGACCTTACACTTTTTTTCCTTCCACTGCCCTGCGTCTTTAGTTTTTAACAGCAAAAATACTTTGTGTGAATGTGTTTCAGGAATGGCGATGTTCCATGCATTGTTTCAAAGTGCATTAAACGTTACTTCTTCACCTGTTTATCCACAGTACAGCAAGCACCTGTTTGTCCACATCGCCCAGACAAACCCCTCGTACTCAGACCCTCTTCTGGAGGCCGTGGACATCCGTCAGATATACGACAAGTTTCCAGAGAAGAAGGGAGGGCTGAAGGAGCTGTATGAGAAAGGCCCTCAGAACGCCTTCTTTCTGGTCAAGTTCTGGGTGAGTTTTTCTGTTAATCTGTTCTTAGAAATTTGCTAGTGTTTGTAAACTGATATGTCATTCATTCATCTCTTTATATAGCTGAGGTAAGGGATTTTTATGTAATCTGTTTCAGGCTGATCTGAACAATAGTAACGTTCAGGATGGCGCGGGCTCGTTCTATGGGGTCAGCAGTCAGTACAGCAGTGCTGAAAACATGACCATCACTGTGTCCACTAAAGTCTGTTCTTTTGGGAAGCAGGTGGTAGAGAAAGTTGAAGTGAGTTCACCATTTATTCATTTATTCAGCTGTGTTTTTGGAATATACTTTAGATGGTAGTGGTTTCAAAGAAATAAAATCAGCATCTATAGTTTGCCTTTTTGACCCCTAGACAGAGTATGCTCGTGTGGAGGGCGGGAGGTACGTTTACCGGATCCATCGCTCACCCATGTGTGAATACATGATCAACTTCATCCATAAACTCAAGCACCTGCCAGAGAAATATATGATGAACAGTGTCCTGGAGAACTTCACTATACTGCAGGTAAGTGAATGAGAGAACAGGGCATAATTCTGAATTTAAAGGAACAATACGTATTGGGCCTCTAGCAGTTAAAAACTAACTCCATGCATTTTGCAGAAGAACATTGTTTTGGTTGTGCTTCGGCTCTGTGTGACTGTGCAGGTTGATATGGTTATTCTACTGCTCATAAAACATTCACTACTAGGCTAAAGAGATAAAACTAGTTTAGATGGAAAGGATCTCAAGCTGACTAGCTGAAGATGTTACTGTATCTTAACCCTACTGGGTGATTCCCGGAGATTGGAGATTTGGAAGAAGGATTGAGGGTGAATTGAACAAAAAAAAGTTACTTAGTGCACCTTTAAGATTGGGCCACTTCCAATTCATGAGTGTGATTTTGAATTTAACTGGCCACATTCCACAAAGGACGTTGAATCAGATTAGAAGGATACAAGCCACACAACATTAATAATTATTTATTTATAAATTATAATTATATTAAAAAAACAATATTTCGACTAATTCCTGTTTATTTCATGATATATGTAGAATGTTTTTTTTATTATTTGACACTACTGTCAAAAGTTCCCTTTCGATGGAACTCGACACTGCATCACGCCCCCCTGTGAATTTACCCCAATCTATTGGCTGACAGCAGTCCAACGACGTCACATGGAGAGCCTGAGCGTACAAAAGGCTTGTATTACATTCCAATGTGTGCAGATAAGAGCTTTGTTGTTGCTTGATTTTCTCTCGAGGGATAGATTCGAGTGTTTGATTGGTGCACGTAGTGATGGATTTACAGTATAAAGCTCTGTTCTTGCTTGATTCTCTCTCAAAGGGAGAAGGCAGTGAGGGAGCGCTTCTCTCGCTTGGCTCTTTTCTTTAGAGATGACAGTCAAGTGTCTGCACCTCACGGGTTAGGCTAGGCACACCATGGAATCCACTCATTCTCCACTCAGCAGCGCTGCCAGAGTGTGGTGTTGGGGTCTGCCTTCATGGACCTGCAGGTGTTTTCCAATGAAGCAGTTAACGAGGTAGATAGTGCTTTATTCATCTCTGTCACCCTCTCTAGGTTTCTGGGCTTGGAGATTACAGCAGATACAGATTATGTCTGCTTGCTTCTCTCAGAGGACCCTGCTTAATGTTAACATCCTGCTTTTGCAGGGGCTGAGGCACAGAGCAAGAGCATGGAGTCGTGGTGAGATGATGTGATCTGCTATTTTATCTGGTCCAGAGCAATGCTTGTTGTTCGTATGCTCCTCTGGAGCTTCAGTCCAAAGAATGGACTAACGTTAAGTGAGAGCGTGAAGTCACGATCTGCTTTCTTATCTGGTCCAAAGTAGTGCTGTTGCTGAAGGCCGCTGAAGCTGTTGGTCACAGTGAGATGAGGCAACCCGTTCACTTTTAACAGAGGGGTTGTTAGGCAGAATGTGAATTCTGAATTGCGAGGAGTAATGTTATGACAGAGCACATTGGCCAGAGGTAGATATGCATCTACACCTCCTTGCCAGAAGTGGCAGAAAGTAGTTGAGAGAGGTCCTTCCTTTACAGATTACACTGGAGGTAGTAGCTTGGTGGGAACACGCTGGCTCATTTCCCTTGGAGACCTGACTGACAGGAGCACTTCCCTAGAGCTTCAGTGGTAAAAGTCTTTCAGTAATAGGGAACTTCAGAGAAAGAAGTGGTTGTTATCAGCTTAAGCGTCCCTCTTTCTCTGTGATTCCCTCCAGCTGATGGAGGTAGCAGGTGTTGACTAGGTTCTTTGATGATCGGCGATGGAGAGTATAGCGCCCTCTCAGTGCTCCCTCGCCAGATTTATTGAAAGCAATTTTTCTCCTTATTGCTATTTCTCCTTCAAGGAGGATTGAGGGTAGAGCAGACTGCTCTCTCCTGAGGCCTCTTCTAGTCTTTAAGGAACAGGATGCTTAATTACATTCTCCCTTCACCAAGGTTGCCTTTTAGATGAGTAGAGTTTGAAAGCTTAGATTGAGTATGGAAACTTAACTCTCTCACTTTTTGTCTTCCGCAAATGATCATATTGGATATTGAAGCAGGATTATGCTCCCTGTAATTGGGTTGATCCCCATCACCAGGTTCCTCGAAGGTCTGAGCAAAGCTTTGCGGAATAGTTTGTATCGCAGTTAACGACGCATTTTCTGTTGCCTCTCCATTTCATTAATCTTGAATAGATTAATGATATTCTTGGATATTCTTGGAAGCTGATGAAATCTCCCTTAGGCTTGTATTCAGGTCTGGTAGGATTATATGTAGAGTTGCTGTGAGCGACTGATTCACTGATCTCCTGGTTCAGTTGCCAGATGTAGTACTATGGAATTATCCGAGGCTATGTCTATAGTCTGCCCATTAGCTCTTTAGGGGCTCTGGGCTGTCCTGTAGCTGTGGCTCAGACTGGTCTAGTGCTGTAGTCCCCGTTTCAGAAACGGTAGAGCATGGAAGTTTCAGGGCTTTTTTCCTAGCACCTATAACACTGAGCCTTCTAGGGAGCAAGGATGTGGTGTCACAGGATGTGTTCTGATTGGTTGCTGATGCATTTAGGTTATTCTGGGTCAAGGTCCATCAAATACTTCAGTGCTTTAGTCTGACACGATTGTGCTTACCGACATTCGAAGCGCACCGGCATGAATTGGTCACCGTGGCGTATTAGGTATTACCATCCCCATAGCATCAACAACTGACGCAGTGTCAAATTCCCTTGAAATGGGAAATGTATTAAGCCAGGTTCAAGACTGTCAGTCCTAATCCGATTTTTGAGCATATCGATTGGAATTTGATCATTCAACCATTTCTGGAAATCCGTTTCAGTCTGGCCACTCTAATTGGATTTCGCATGGTTTCTGTCACTTTCTCACGCCACGTAAAATGTAAACGTCACCATGCCAGCATGGTGGCTACGCATTGCAATGTTGTAAATAAGACAACATCTGTATTGCAAACCCCTCCACATTGCTGTTGCTGTAGTTTTTGGCGTATGCCTACCAATGCAGTGTCATTGCCATTGAATGCAAATATTCCGGAAAACGAAAGAGTGCCACAGGACACACAATTCATATCTGAATAGTTGCGATACACAATGTGAACAGTAAATAATTTAGATTTGAATCAGATTTGGACTAACAATGTGAACATATGTTCCATATGTAACCCCACCTCCCTGAGAAGGGAACGACACGCTGCGGTGTGTTGCCATGCTTCTGGTTTGCCTGTGCGTCTTCCTTCAAACAATTCAAATCTGAGGACTTGTAATGCAGGCATTCTTTTATAAGCTCAGGGGCTCCATGAGACGTTGTCGAACCAATAGATTTCACATGTGCTTCAGACACCGTCCCCATAGCATTAGCAACTGATGCACCGTCTCATTCCCTTCTCAGGGACTTTAACCCTAAGATGTTTGTTATCAGTATGACTTTTTTTTTTTTTTAAATAAATACTTTTATTTAGCAAGGACACATTATTTATCCAAAATGACAGTGAAGACTTTTACATTGTTAGAAAATACTTTTGTTTCAAACAGTCTGTTCTATTAAACTTTCTATTCATCAAAGAATCCCAAAAAGAAACATTTTTCACAGTTGCCAAAAATATTTTAAGCAGCACAACTGTTTTCAACATTGATAATAATACGAAATGTTTCTTGATCATCAAATCATCATATACAAATGATTTCTGAAGGATCATGTGACACCCCAAACTGGAGTAATGATGCTGAAAATTCAGCTTTGCGTCACAGGAATAAATTACATTTTACTATATATTCAAATAGAAAACAGTTATTTTAAATTGTAATAATATTTCAGAATATTACTGATTTTACTGTATTTTTGATCATATAAATGTATTTAAAAAGTTTAATTTTAGTTTATTTGTAAGTTCAGTAGTCAAAACAAAAAGATTTCAGTTTTGCTACTGAACACCCCCCCCCCCCCAACAAAAAAACATTCTTATCAATATTGAATCAATCAGAATGTTTGTATGTAATGTTTGTCTCATTTTTTTTTCTTACTTTAATTTTTTTTTTTTTTTACAATATACTTCCTACTTCAATTTAAATTTAAATAAGGCCAATTTGACTTCAAAAACGGTCAGTTGTGTACAGTATTGATTAAAAAATGCAAATCAGAAAAAAAAAACAAAAAACAGAATTCAATGAAAGTCATTTATCATTATGGTTGCAATACAGTAAAAATAAAAATGTGTTTCCAAGCGTATGTCATGCTTTCATTAAAGTTAGTGTTACTATATAGTCTTCTACTACAGTTTTCCCTAAAGTGTTTTTCTCCTCCCCAGGTTGTCACAAACCGAGACACACAAGAGACTTTGCTTTGCATTGCATTTGTGTTTGAGGTGTCTACAAGTGACCACGGAGCACAGTATCACGTTTACAGACTCGTCAAGGACTGAATGACCGCTGTGCCCAAACACCTCCAGACGCTGGTCATCCAATACGTACGAACAAAAGAGGAAAAGAAAATTAGACAAACCTGAAGCTCATAAACACAAACCAGGATCCTCTGCACTAGGTTGTGTTGTATATTTTGTCGTTTTCCTTAAAAGGAAAAGATAATGTACTTTCAGGGATAATTCTATTTCTTCCTTTTTGCTTACCGCTTTGTGAGAGGAGATGTTTTGGAAATCTGTGGTGGGTTCATTCTGATTCTGACCGTTGTCATGTTTATGGTACAAGACTCTGAAGGCACAAAGGTATTTTTAAAAGTGATCATAAGCGAATAGGAAAGGAATGCTGGTTGATACAAGTCTTTCTCTAATCAGGAACTTTGTGATAGCATATGTTTGTTCTGACTGTCCTTTTTTCACAATCTTTTTATTGGTTTAGACACAGAAGCCTGCTAAATCTGACCTTTGATCGGGGTTCAGATTTTGCTCAGAAGGATGAGAAAGTCTTGTAAATAGGAATGTTTTGTATAGGAAAAGACACTGAATGTTTGTTGTGATGGAAAAGCGCAAGTTACATGAATGTTACACACTTTTGCAAGTTTGCTCTCGATTTGGCTTGATTTTCTTGGAAAGTGCAAATGTGTGAGTTATATCTACCTCCTGGTGTTACACGAAGTGCGTTTGGAGCATTTTTACTGCAGCGTTTTGGTTTAAAAAATGAAAGCTTGTTTCTGCCATGAAAAAAAGAGGTAATTGCATCATTTTATCTCACAATTCTGAGATAAAAGTCAGAATTACGAGATACAAACTCACAATTGTGAGGAAAAAGCCAGAATTGTGAGGTATAACACAATTTCGAGGAATTAAGGAATATGTACTCAATTGTGAGAAAAAAAGTCAGAATTGTGATCTCAAAATTGGGAGAAAAAAGTTAGAACTGTGATAACTAAAAATTGCGAGAAAAAGTCAGAATTATGATAACTTGCAATTGCTAGAAAAAAGTCTGAATTGTGAAATATAGATTTGCTTTTGCGAGGAAAAAGTCAGAATTGCGGGAATTTTTTTTAATTCTGAATTTTAAGATAGAAAATCACAATCGCAAGATTTTTTTTGAATTGTGATAAAAATTACAATTGTGAAAACTCAAAATTGTGAAAAAACTAGCAATTGTCAGAAAAAAGTCAGAATTGTGAGATATAACTCTGAGTCTGAATTGTGGAATTAAAACTTTTGGAATTGGAAAAAGTTTGAATTGTGATAACTCACAATTGCGAGAAAGTCAACGCATATCTTAATGCGATAATCCACAATCGAGGATTTTTTTATTTATTTAAAAACTTACAATTGCAAGAAAAAAAGTCAGAATTGTGATATATAGACTCGCTTTTGCAAGGAAAAAGTCAGAGTTGTAAGATATAACTCACAATTGCAAGAAAAAAGTCTTGAATTGCCGCATATAAACATACAATTGTGAGAGAAAAAAATCGCAATTGCTAGAAAAAACTTTTTTTCCCTCCTAGTGGAAACAAGCTTCCAAATAAAGCCATTTTGCCATAATGATTATTGTGAAAGACACATATGCATGGTTTTACTCGATTGCCCTCATTTTGAGTGCCTTATCACTTTTGTGTCTACCTTCGCCATACTGGCGAGTAAGCAGGAAGATTCAGTAGATCAGGTTACATAGTCCAAAGCAAAAGAGGGCAAATTCACTATTTTAGAATGGGGTTATAGCAAGACAAAACAAATCTCAGCATGTTACACTTGCTTTTAATTTCTCAGTGTTTTTAATATAAGAACTTTATGCTAATTACATCATCGCTAAAGCAATTACATAACTAGGTGCTTGAGTATTTTCCAACAAAAACATTGTATTTTAATGTAAAATTGTAATATTTCAGTTTTTCTCTTGTTCTTTTTTGAGTGTGGTAAGGCATGTCATTGGTCAACAGGGGATTTTGAACAGCACAAAGTGAAATTAATATTTAATTCCATATCAAAATGTGCAATAAGATCCAGGGCTATTCCGATCCACGTGTTCTCAGGTTCTTTCAGTAATGTAGAAACACTCTAGGTTTGGAATGTTAGCATATACAGTACGTGGACTCAATACTCGTTTTATTTTTTATGATCCACACATGGCATCCAGCTTGGTGTTGATTTTTTTTGTATCGATTTTTATTTCGTTTTTTTTTTTTTTTTTTAAACCCACAATCACCTTCAGTGGTGAGTTCATATGATTTTAAAGACGAGCGCCTTGACACTGTGTCGGACGTAATCAGTGACAATCATCTGATTATTTATGGCATCATATTTTGGTACATTTGTATGCATTATGAAGAGCACATGTTGCATATAAAGGACTGTTTATTTAGTTGTACATTGAAGACTATAATATCTTAACCAAAGAATCGAATGTGAACAGCATCCCCCACAAAACCCAGTCTTGCCTTATTGTGTGCTTCTACGACATTTTTAAAAGAAAAATCATGCTTCTGTGTGAGAGTGTGTATTTGTGCACTTGAGTGCATATCTGTGTGTGTGTGTGTGTGTGTGTGTGTGTGTGTGTGTGTGTGTGTGTGTGTGTGTGTGTGTGAGAGAGAAAAAATACAAATTAATTTTGAAAGTCTACAATGTATATTTTAAGATTGTTACAGGAAATGTTTTTATGTCTATTCTTTTTTTTCATCTTTATTTTTATTTGTTTTTTGCTTTGTTCCAATATAATTGTTGTTCTGGTTAATATTAAATAAGGGTTGTAACGTCTACAGTGTTTCTTGTATTTGCACATGAAAGTGACATTGGAGCCCTGGAAGCTAAAATCTCATCATTAAAGCCAACAAAAAACACATTTTGATATCATTAGGATAATTAAAACAGGGCAACAGATGTGACTATATATAATTACACTACTCTTAAAGGCAAAGTTCACCCAAAATGAAAATTCTGTCAGTAATTACTCACCCTCATGTTTATCCATTTATGACTACAATACTAAAAAGTTGTCCGGTCTGTGCTCCTTCCTGCCAAAATCAAATTATTTCTATACCAGATTTGTTAAAGATATACAATACTGAATGACCGGTCAGTTTCTTCTATTAAGTTCAGATGAGACTGAGATTACGTATTGGACCAAAAACCTGTACACTGAATATCTTAGAATTTGCATTTAGAAGGATGTCCTGTTACTTGATCCCCTACACTTAAAGAAAATAACCAAGCTTTTGGGGTTATTCATGCTATTGTAGGCTACTGATTTGTTAATGCTTTTTACACTTTTAAACGTAGCCTACTTTTAGTGATGGTGAAGGGTGAGTAGAATAATGTAATTTCATTGTAGGCTACCCATTTTTTTAAAAATGCTTATTATTGCGTTCATAGTGAACCTTTCACTGCTTGTTTACAGTTTAACAAATGTTACTCCCATAATTCGCGCAAAGCGTCATGGGGCGTATAGGAAAAAGGTGAATAGCTGGGGAAAATGCGGGATTAAATGAATTTACTACATTACCCACAATGCATGCGGGTGTTTACAGTATGTCATGCGCACGGGCTACGTTGTGCTGTGTAATGTTAGGTGATACACTAGATACAGTGGAGGTCATTTGACTGGACGATGATGATTATCGACCACTCGATACGAGAATACGGTCACGCGCCTCGGAAAGGGAGCTCGCGGCGAGCGCGAGGCGACTGTAGTGCGCGCGGAGCATCGATCTGAGTGGCAGTCCCATGCAGGTATTTACATGACTAGAGAGAGTAGCTTAAAAAGTAAGCTTAACACCATTTTGGTGAAGTTATTGTAGGTGTATAACCCATTAGATAACATCAAATATGACTGTAAATACTTTTAATAAATTAAATAAACAGTAGGGTTTCAAATGTCACTTGAGTTTGGCTGCTTTATGGATTAGTTTAAGCTCCGCCCCTAGTGTGCGTGTGTGCGCAGGACACTGGGCTTTAAAGCGCACTCAAATGACTCTCGCTCCCAGGAGCCGGTGAAGCCTGAGCTGCGCGGAACCATGGCAACAGAGCGGCCCTCCAGACTGCGCGTGTTCTCTCTCAACTGCTGGTGAGCGACACGATGAGCTTCCGCCTCGAAATGACCGGCTTATATATATAAAAGTGATATATATATATATATATATATATGCCCTGCGGAACAATGTTCACTTCTTTAGATGGGTCATGTAACTGGCGGGTTTTCTATTTATTTAAATATGCATGTATTTGCTTACGAATATTTTATGAGTTTGTTGCACACGTCTAAGTGCAAATCTCAGGTTTGAAGTAGATAATGTAGCAATTTTATTAGGTAATTGAGTATGTTTCGTTCATATTTGAGATCTAACAAAAATAAAACTTTTTTTTTATAAACTATATCAATCTGCATTCATGTGTATTTGCTGATGTTGGCCTACAAGTCGATTTAACTATAGGAAAGGAAATGGTAGCGTTTTGTATTTAATTTGAATAGAGTTCTTTGAAGGAGTTTGTTGCACATGTTTAAATGTGATTTAGCCTAGATAGTTTTTCATTCACAGTTGTTTCTGAGCTTTAGCAACATAATGAAATCTTATTTTCTCATTCAAGCATTTCTCCAGGCCTTGAAATGTCACAGGAATTAATACAATCTAAAAAAGTAATGAATTCTTTTTTTTTTCCGGTAAAACTTTGCAATTAGTTTACATTAGTTATAAAACTTAACTAACATTACCTAACAATGAACTCTACATTTCTACACAGTATGTATTACTATTTAGCGTTAGTTAATAAAAATACAACAGTTCATTGTTAATCTTAGCTCAAAATAATATAACAGATTAAATAATATAAACAGATGCAACTTTTGATTTTAATAATTCAATTCAAGTCAACTTTATTTCCAGACTCAAGGTCCATTAGAGAGAAAAACACACAACAACCTACACAAAATTACATACAATACAAAACATTTTTAATTGACAATTATGCCAATACTTTCTCATAGATGCGACATTTGCCTCATACTTTAAGAATGTATTAGTAAATGTTAAAATGAACATAAACTAGGACTAATAAATGCTGTATAATAATTTTTCATTGTTAGTTCATGTTAACTAATGTAGTTAAATAATGTTAACAAATGGAACCTTATTGTAAAGTGTTGACATTTTTATCTAGTTATGCTCAGCTTAAATATATTTTATTGTTATAATCTGCTCTCTTATAAATGATTTATAAAAATCTTTAGGACACATTGTAAGAGATCAGAAAATATTTGCATTGTACGCACATATGAAAAACCTTTATTAAATATCTCTATTTTTGTATTGTGCCATATAGCTAGACATTTACTGATCTACTTATCTTTGATATATATATATATATATATATATATATATATATATATATATATATATATATATATATATATATATATATATATTAGTGCGCACACACACACACACATACTGTAAATTGTAGCTGTTTTGCAGCAGTCTCTGGTAGTTAGTGTGTAGGGTAAAGAAGCACATGATCGGTCACATGACGTGTGTGTGTGTGTGTGTGTGTGTGTGTGTGTGTGGGGTGGGGGTGGGGGGGGGGGGGGGGCTCCCGCTCTGCTGATGCCAGCACTGTCAGCACCATGTTCCAGAACAACAGCCCAAACTTCAGCAAATGCACATTAATGCAGATTGTAACTGTACAGCTGAGACCGAAAATGTGGTTTTCAATACTTCCCCTGATTTAGATGACGCATCATCACTTTATTAAAGCGTGCATGAAGCTGTGAACTGATGAGGTCAGCTGTGTTTATGCAGAGGATAATGACTGCATGTGTGTGCAGTTATGGAGGTTTTGTACTGTGTGTGGGTTAGAGGTAGATAGCAAGACTACAGTGACTGTGGTTTGATGTTTTTCAGGGGAATCCGATTCCTCAGTCAACATTGTGCGGAGCGGTATGAGATGATCGCGGAATTACTGGACCGAGAGCAGCATGACATCGCCATGTTACAGGAAGTGGGTATCACTGTACACTTTCAACACACTTATCATCAAGGTTTCATTCAGCCCAGTGCCCTCATGGCTTTAGCACTTCATTTTGCACTAATTTTCCTGATGGTCAAATAACACCAGGTCCTAAATTCCCACCAAAACTTCCTTTTTTTTTTCACTAATCTAGGTTTCTTTGACATTGTTCTAGGTATGGAGTGAAAAAGATTTCCTTTTCCTGAAGGGAAAGCTGTCCTCCTCTCATCCTTATACACACTATTTCAAGAGGTCAGTTCACCTCACTATGACATGGAGGGACTTTGAATGTTGCTTTGTACTTCAAAGCGATTGGGATTTTGAAAGAGAGACTTTGAAATCTTCTGATCAGCGATCAAGCGGCTTGAAGCTCTCGAACATTCCAGAGTAATGCATAGAGAAAAAAAAAGATCCAAGGCGAGAAATAAAATCCCCATATTAAGGGATAGTTCACCCAAAAAAATTGAAATTCTGTCATAATTTACTCACCCTCATGTCGTTCCAAGCCTGAATGAGTTTCTTTCCACTGTGGAAACACAAGCCCATGATAGCATTCTGTCAGGAATAGACCAACATTTAAAGCTACACTGTGTCATTTTTTAAGTTGATTCTTAGCAAAAAACACTTTGTTCTTTGAAAATGAAATGTGCTCATTAATGTGTAATTACTTCTACCAACTAATCAAGTGTTCTTGTAAGCGTAGAATCTGCCATTTAGAATACATACAAGCGAGCCACTCATGTTGCGTATCCTGCTTGAAAATACATTAGCCAAAGAGGAGCATACCTGGAAATTCAAGCTTCGCCTTTCGCGTTTTTACACTCAGTGGCACCGTGACGAATGCGAGGGGGAGATTACTCACGACTGCCGGCAGATCTAAAATAATATGGCCACCGTATGAGTTAAAACGCCCTCTGAATGGCATGGGCTAGAAAGTAATATTCAGTTGGTAGTAAAATACAGTTTCACCGTTAGATGGGAGAAAATCCCACACAGTGTAGCTTTAAGTTTTTATTTGCTAAAAACAAACTAACAAATTTGGTGTGTAACATTTGGTAACAAGACACAAAAGAACCATTCTGCTTTCATTGTATGGAAAAGAGCAGGTTGGATATTATTCAAAAGTTCTCTAGAAAAAATAGTGCCACATGGTTTTTGAACTGCCCATTTAAAGGTACAGTAAGTGATTTCTGAGAAACACTGTTGAAAGTGGATCGGACCAAGCAGCACAACACACTTGCAGCCCATCAGCAGTAGGGGGAGTGTACACAAATAATGGAGAAGAAGAGAGTGAGCCAATCAGCAGTAGGGGGGCGTGTTCATTCATGATGGGGGAGGGCAGAGTGAGCCAATCAGCAGTAGGGGGGCGTGTTCATTCATGATTGGGGAGGGCAGAGTGAGCCAATCAGCAGTAGGGGGCGGTGTTACTCATGATGGGGGAGGAGAGACAGTATGGGGAGGAGAAAGAGTGAGCCAATCAGCAGTAGGGGGCGTGTTACTCATGATGGGGGAGGGGAGGAGAGAGTGAGCCAATCAGCAGTAGGGGGCGTGTTACTCATGATGGGGGAGGAGAGAGAGTGAGCCAATCAGCAGTAGGGGGCGTGTTACTCATGATGGGGGAGGGGAGAGAGTGAGCCAATCAGCAGTAGGGGGCGTGTTACTCATGATGGGGGAGGGGAGAGAGTGAGCCCATCAGCAGTAGGGGGCGTGTTACTCATGATGGGGGAGGGGAGGAGAGTGAGCCAATCAGCAGTAGGGGGCGTGTTACTCATGATGGGGGAGGGGAGAGAGTGAGCCAATCAGCAGTAGGGGGCTTGTTACTCATGATATGGGAGGAGAGAGAGAGAGCCAATCAGCAGTAGGGGCGTGTTACTCATGAGGCTAAGAAACGCTGTAGAAAGCGAAATGGCTGAGAGACATTACAAAAGAGAAAAACTCTTAAAAAAGAGGAAAATCACTGGTTATTATCAGGCAAGAGCTTATGACACGGGTTAATATTAGAAAAGCTTTCCAGAGCTAGAGACCTAAGCGGGAAGGCCTGAAAACGAACAGCGAGGTTGTGTTTTTTCTACTACATACGTGAGTAACATTGGTTTTGCTATGTTTCACAGCATCAGGATATGCTGTTGTTATAATATTATAACTTTTGCTTGTATATATTCTTTTGTGCTGTATATAATTTTTTTTCTTCTTTGTCATTTGTTCACCAACCTCGCTTTATTTTGCTTCACTTCAGCTATGATAAAGAGACATCACTCTTGTATTGCATGTTTCTGCATTTTGTGGGTGGAGCAATGAAGGGAGGGCTGTGTTTGTTTGAGTTCATCTCAAATATCAAAAGTGTTTCTCAGACATCTCTTACTGCACCTTTAAGAAGTTTAAAGTCTTATTTTGAGATATCTGATTGCATAGTCCATCATGAACGGTGTATCTTCAGTCGACCTTTATGTATTATCCTTACCATTATGAGATAGGAAAAAAGCATTGATCTTATGGTATGCAACCAATAAAGCTGAACGGCAGAATTTGTTATCATTTAAGTTATCTAGGAAGCAGTACTACTGCAGTTCCTACTAATACTCAATAAATGAGTGCAGCTGCCTGCTTGCTGGTGAATATATAGTTGAATGTGTGTATTCATAGACGAGAGATACCTAAAGGAAACTGTTATTTTGTGTCTGATACGCTGTTGTGTTTCCAGTGGAATCATTGGCAGTGGTCTTGCTGTCTTCTCCAAACACAGAATCCAGGACGCTCTGCTCTACCAGTACTCTCTCAATGGCTACCCATATATGGTAAGTTATTTCAGGATACTACTGTAGCTATATATATACTGCCATCAGACATTTTTGCATGATGATGCTAAACTATAATTGACTTTTTGTCCTAGGTACTGATTTCTTAAATACCGTAGCTGTGCTAGTTTCATTATTATCTCATTGTGCTTCATCATAAGTTCTCTCATATAACTCTGCAGTCTCTTTCTTCTCACATAAAAAAAAACCCTTAAAATTAGTAGTTTTATTTTAAGTTACCATTGTTTTTATTTGCTTAATTGTTGTGTAACTCGGGTTCAAGGTTTATTTTATGATTGTGATCTAAGAAGCTGACTGAAAATTATTGCTTAGGAAAAACTGGGCATCATACACTAAACGGCTGAGGATCACACACTACCAGACTTTCAAGTTGTTACGAACACAACAAACTCATGCAGAAACTCGTGCCTCGTTGATAGAAGACAAATTAAAAACAATATAGCTGTGTCCGAAATCGCAAACTATACTACATTTGGTTTGAAACTTACTTTGTGACTGTTAAAAAAGTATGTTCTGTGTAGTATGAATGATATTCGGACATACTACATCCGCCATGTTGTTATTGTCATGTGATCTTCCAGTGTCAGTTGCGTTGCTTCACTTTCATAAATTCTCTCCCATGGCCTCATGGGATAGTAAAGTTGTCCATCGAATGCACACTTCAGAATCTCGCCGGTAGTAGTAGATCATCTAGGGATTTTTCCCCTACTGTTATATGAATACTATGCATTCGGACATACTACTCTGTTGGCATACTGTTTTTCACATAATATATATGGTATAGGGAAGTATGCCATATTCTGACTGGCTCTCACTCCAGACTGTATATCTGTGCAAAAGTCGTGTAGTGTATTAGGATTAGATTACACTAACCTCACTCACTCACACTTTCACTTGCACTTTTGGTTCGGCAGAGTGGCAGAGTTCATGATGTGAACGCTGTTTTACGAATTCGTGTGCACACCTGCGAACCGCACCCGATTCCACTTAAAAAGGGTGGTGTGGGGTACGGTTCATATGAAGCCGGTATAAGGTTATCTGCTGATATGAACGCAATCGCACTAAATCGGAAATTGACGTATGTTTGTGTGTGTTCTCACTCACTTTTTTGTCAAGAGTGACTGACGCATTGCAAGCACAGAGAATGTATATTGCACTTGTAGTGGAGGTCAAATCTTAGAAGTATATTTGGTAACACTTTATTTTACAGTGTCCTTGTTACATGTTACATGCAGTTACCAAATAGTAATTATCATAACTTACATGGAACTAATCCTACTGTAAGTAAATGCAGTTAATTCTTATTACTCAGAACTTAAATGTATAATTACATGTACTGTAACAACTGAAAATAAAGTGTAACTGGTGTAATCCTACCCTATAGTAAGTATATGTTGTTAATTAATATTACTCAGTACATAAATATGTAATTGCACTGTTATATGACACCTTAACCCTCATCCTTCCCTCTGTCATGTTGACCCGAAACTCATAAAAAAAATGATGCGAGGAATGCTTCAGTACACATAGAAAACCTAAAATTGCTCAAAATTCAAACTAAAAATGCTAAAACTTTATCAAAAAATAATTTGATAATATCTACATGTGTATCTGAATGAATACATACTGATGAAAAACTGACTTTAGGACCCAGCGGAACAGCTCATTTGCTCCAAATAGTGCTGTAAGGCCACAGTGGCTAGAGTCATGAAATATCATGTTATATTATTTGTTTTCCACAAGAGGTCAGCTAAGACACCCAATGCAAGATATGTTGAGCTGAATTAAAAGGGTTATGCATGAAATTGTGTTATTTTGAATTCAAGTTGAAAGAATGTGAGGAATGTGCTTAAAGCTGCAGTTCGTAACTTTTTTGGGTTAAAAATTCTTATGTTGTTCCTACTTCCAAAAAGTACAAACAACCCACGTAAAGTTGATAATTCCATGAATAACTGCAATTGCAGATTTCGAACAGAGATGGCGACAAAGAGGAAATACTGCGGACTGCAGCTTTAATACTGATGGTACAATGATTCATGTAACAACTTTCTAGCATGAAAAATTACATGATATTTTATGTGTGTGTGTGTGTGTGTGTGTTCATCTCAGCTGCGCCATGGCGACTGGTTTGGAGGCAAAGCAGTTGGACTGGTCATTGTTGACGTTTTGGGGTTAAAGGCGCACGTCTATGTTACTCATGTAAGTCACAGTCTCTAAAGTCTGATCTGGCTTTGTGTTGTTCGTGCTCGGTCGAGTAACTGGAGACGATGCACCTTTAGTAATGATACTGCTTTGCTCTCAGTTACATGCTGAGTACTCCAGGGCTCAAGATGAATACCTGCCCCACAGAATAGTGCAGTCCTGGGAACTACTGCAGTTTGTGCGGTAAGAGAAAGTGCGTTTTCTAGAGAAAAGATGTCACATTTCCTTCAGGAAACTCATATCGTATGGCTTCTTTAGCCACACTTCCTGTGGAGCAGACCTGGTGATTCTGGGAGGGGATCTGAACATGCACCCTCAGGACCTTGGGAACCGTCTCCTTAGATCCCACACTGGCCTCAGAGACTGCTATTCTGAAACTGACATGTTTGATGTGAGCGCACTTCCTTTCACATGTGTATTCAGTTTGTTTGTGTGTCCTGTTTTTCCCTGAAGCATCACTTTCTGTTGCTCTCGGCAGGGCTGTGAAGATGGACACACGCTGATAGCAGACAATCACTTCACAAAGAAGCAGGATCTTATTCCTTTTGAGAAGGGCATCAGGATTGACTACATTCTCATCAAGGTAAATTCATCTCAAACAATAATATTATAATATTATATTTTATAAATTAAATATAAATTAAATTATACATTTGTATAAATTTCCCCACCAGATTTTTTTTTATCATTTTCATAAAAATTATATATAAATATCAAAAGAAAGAACAGACCCTCCGCTTTTGGGGTAAAACAAATATAATAGCTTCATGCATTCTTTTTTTTTTATCAGTACTTGAATAAATATATATGTATATATATATATATATATATATAAGAAATAAATGAGATTCAGCAAGGACGCATTGAACTGATCAAAAAGTGACAGAAAATACATTTATAATGTTGCAAAAGATTTCTATTTCAAATAAATACTGTTTTAAATAAAACATGAATTCATAAAATTAACCTGAAATAAAATGTAACATGGTTTCCACAAAAAATATGAAGTAGCATGACTGTTTTAAACATTAATAATAATAATAAATGTTTATTTAGCATCAAATCTGCATATCAGAATGATTTCTGAAGGATCATGTGACAGTAACGATGCTGAAAATTCAGCTTTGATCACAGGAATAAATTACATTTTAAAATATATTACAATTCAATTCTTTTGAATAGCGCTTTTCACCATACTTTTAGCTTTACAGAAAATGAGTTCACATTACAATTTAGAGTGTTATGTTATCAGAGGTAACTGTCTTAGTTATGTATTTCAGAAATCTACATATACAAATCACATTTAGCTAAAAATGTATTAATTTAAACAATGTAATAATTTAAGGCAGAAACAATGAGCTCATTGAAGTAATGAATACTTCATAACAGAAATTTGTATAAATGATTATAACAGAAAATTGTAGCATAGGTTCATTTTGATTCGGAGTTTGTCATAGATAAAATAGAAAATAGTTATTTTACTGTGTAATAATATTTCATATGACTGTTTTTACTGTATTTCTGATCAAATAAATGCAACCTTGGTGAGACTTCTTTCAAAAACTTAAAACAATTTTTTACCAACCAGAAAGTTTTGAAAGTTTAATGTATAATGTATTATATATATATATATATATATAAATCTGTCATTACTTACTCAAACCTTTTTTTTGTGCTTTACTCTGAGAAACAAAATAGGAGATGTTATATAAAGTATTCATGCACGCTCTTCCATATAACATATTTAACATTAGTGTTTGTGTTTCTTCTTCTTGTGAAGGGCTCCCATAGAGTGAACATGAAATGTGAGTCCCTGTCCACTACCAAGGGTTCAGTGGCTGATAAACCCTTCCCGTACTCTGACCACGAGGCCCTGACTGCTGACCTGGCTCTGCTGCGGACAGAGGACAGCAGGAACGGTGAGTGCAGGACCTCACGAGGGATCGGAAACCCTGCTGTAGTGCTGTTTATACGCACACCTCAACTCTCAACGGCTCTTTATTGTTGGTGCGAGATGTGTGATATTGTACAGCTCGAATTGTGGGTTTTGTAATTTCCCCAATTATAATCACAGTGTGTTTAGGGGTGGATGATTGCTTTTACGCTGCCGTTCAAAAATGTGGAGTCATTCAGTAATAACAATAATATTGTGAAATATTATTATCATTCAAAATAACTGTTTTCTTGTTTAATATATAGGAAAGTGTAATTTACTCCTGTGATCAAAGCTGAATTTCCAGCATCATTACTCCAGTCTTCAGCGTCACATGATCCTTCAGAAATCACTCTGATATGAAGATTTGATGCTCAAGAAACTTTCATTATTATTATCAATGTTGTAAACAGTCGTGCTGCTTCATGTTTTTGTGGATTCTTTGATGAATAGAAAGTTCAAAAGAACAACAAATTGAAATAGAAATCTTTGGTAACATTATAAATGTATTTACTGTCACTTTTAATATATGTAATGCATCCTTGCTGAATAAAAGCATTATTTAAAACAAACAAACAACAACAACAACAACACAAACACTTAATGTCCCCAAACTTTTGAACAGTAGTGTAGTTTTAGGTTGTACATTTTGTCATTTCTTATGATTTTACCATCTCACAAATGAGTATGGCTTCTTATGAGACCCGATTGACATCAGCAATGGCATTTCGGTATTATTTTTCCTTTGTTTATACGTGATATGTTGGGGAAGTAAATATGGAAGTAGGGACAAAAGCTACATGCCAATTATAAAGTGAGAATGTGAAGGATAGACTTACTCTGTTTTAAATGTCATCCGCTGTAAAAAGCTGTGTAAAGCTCCTAGATCGCTTATGGCTTTCCACAGCTCATGTTTGGAGTTTTTTTTGTCTACTGAAATTTCTCGGAAAGATATTTTATACAGTGTTTCGTCAGCAGATCAATCCCAAAACACATAAAAATAACAGTACCCACTGATATAATGTACATCTCACAGCCTCATTCCCGCTGAAAATCAAAGATGGCGCTGCAGTGAATAAGGTCTATGGAATGTTTTTGTTGTGTATCCTCCAGCACTTCCTGTATCAGAGCGTATGGAGGTGGTCTCAGAGGCGCGTGCGGTGGTGAAGGAAGGCATGTGTCTAACAGAAGCCCTGCGGGACAAAGCCTTGCGTCTGATGTGCGGTGCTCTCCTGCTCCTGCTGCTGGTCTTCCTGCCCTGCCTGTGCCACTTCTCCTTCACCGCCACAGGGTTTCTGGGAGCCGTGTGCATGGGCGCTCTCCTCTCTGGAGCTCTGCTCTACCTGCTCTTCACCACACACATCAAAGTCCTGAAAGAGACTGAAGACCAGATGCTACTGACCTCAAACAAGCTTCTAACTAAACTCACAGGATGTAGAGTGTCTGCATCTTCATCATCCGATGGCTCTCCAGAGCTCCAGCCGTCGAGTTCCTTTAAACGGGAGGAATAAGGTTGACCCCTAAGGCCCTGTTTACTCCTGGTGTTTAGATGCGTTTTGGTGGATCGGATCACAAGGAGACGAGGGAGACATTCCCGTTCACACCTGGTGTTTTAATCCGTCTCTTTTGTCCACTTTCAAACACTTCTGTCCTGATTTCTTCAAGGGGAGGGTCTATGGGCGGGGAAATGTATGTTTTTTTCAGATCTTTCGATCTAATGCACAAAATAAGCTCACGAGGATAAATGAAGATACATCTCAGCCATAACTAACACGCTGTTTAGATCATTATATTCATATTATGCCCTTGAATGCAGACTCTGTCTCGGTCATACACAAAGTCACAAGTTAACTTTTGTCAGGTCATATATAAGGACATACACATACATTTATTCATAAGGATGTGTATCGACACTACATTCATTTAATTATCATCATGTTTCTAAGATTCTATAAATATAATTAAATGCCAACATGGAGAACATATTCAATTTCTCCCACACTTCTCGCAAGACCCCATGTTGCAAGGTTGGTTTTCCGCATGGGAACGTTGGGGGGAGCGGGGAAAGTCACCTTTTACACCGGAACAGGTTTTTATTTAGACGGTGTTTTGTGTCTGTTTGAACACGATCGACCACACGAGCATTTACACTGCGAAAGCAATCCGGTCGAATGCGTTTTCAACTGCCTGAAGTGGTGGAAAGTGGACAAGCTCAAAGCGGTTTAGACCTGTTTACTCCTATATAGTGTCGTCCACTTCATCCGATCGACCAAAACGCTTAATACCAGGTGCAAACAGGACTTGAGTGCTGGTCCGGGATCATGTTACTGTACCTCAGTGTTACATAATAGCTATTAGGATATAACTTGAAGAGCTGACCCGAGATCAGTGCTCTGAGGCTATACCTACCTCAACTCAGTCAATGGAGGCATTAATCATTACGGAGCTGCTGCGGTTTTGCATTTCAACAACTCAAAGTCTGGAAGGCTTGAATGGAAAGCCCTGTTCGTTATTTAGCTCTGTGCTTGTCACTGCTTGTAAAGACACTGCTTACTGATATTTTAACCTAACTCGAAAGAGACGATTTTTTTAACGTTTTTTTTGTTGAAGTATTACTAGCGCCACATTTTAGGCGATTATGGACACTGTTTAAATGTCATTTCATCATAATCATGAATAAATAAATCCCTATTCTAAAGCATTTTCATATTTACTGTAGGCTGTTTTAAATAATTCTATGTTTTTCCACAAGATAGTGCTCTTGCTCTTGTATGTAAGAACACAAATGGTGGTGAAAGGGCCAACTTAAGCAGACAACTTAAATATTCAGCCATTGTTATGACATTGAATTTGGGTAGCACTTTATTTTTCCAGTCCTGTTTCGCATGAACATACTATGTTCTTGTTATAGTAATTTCATTAACTGGTTAATAACTTATTAACCCTGAACCTACACCTAAACCTAACCTTAACCCATGTAGTTACATTATATTACCAGTCATTTCTTAGGTAAATAGGCTGTAAGTGCACGTAGTGACACAGACATTTTTTTTATAATGAAGTGAATATATCTGGGTTGTGGAACTAAAGAGTAAACAATTTAGTTTCACATTTTGTTTTTGTTTGCTGTGGTTAGCAAGCAATTTTCATTTTTAGCTTTCATTTGTTTCCAGGAAAAGTCTAAACTGTTTCCAGTGAAGATACAAACAGGAGCAACAACTTTTCCTTTCAATAAATTGGAAGGTAGTGAAAAGATAATGTGTTTTTTACTTAATAATGGGTAGTTGATTTAGGTTCATATATTTATAGAATGTTATTCACATTATATATTTAATGATTACAGTATATAATATTATATATTAAATCATCTATAGACACAAAGTACAAATATTCTTTCTCGTTTAATCGTAAATCTACATTCAAGATAATTATACACAAAAATAATATTGATTTTGTCATACTGCAGGCCACATTGATATTTTATTAACTAATACAGACTTCAAAAGCAACTGGCTTAAAGATTGTGGCTTCTAGTAGGCCTTTATTTAATGAGTTTGGGAAACCATTGCCATAAGTAATATTAAAAAGCAAATTAACGTCTTAACCCTTTTGTTAACAGCATGAGAAAGTATTTTCGGGTGTGGCTGTAAAGGAAGGGATAATTATAATATAGAGTTAATACTTTTAAAGCTTTCCTCTGTGTGTGAGTCATTGAATGTGAAGCACTGAAGCGTGTGCAGGACAGTTATACCGTGTTGTTCTTCTGAGTGGATGTTCTGACTCTTATTTGGAATCTGTCACTTATGTGTGAAGACAGATTGAGCACTGAAAGATCTCACATCATCCACACTGGAGCACGAGAACATTGCACAATCCAATAACCGCATGTCACTTTCTAATGAATACAACAAAAGACGATTCTGAGACTCGCAGACTGTCAGATATTGAGGAGGAAACTTCTAGATATTACTACTAAAACCAAGCATATGGAAACTTTTTGAACATGTTTAGTGTAGCTGCTTTCAGTTACGTATTTGCTTGTGAAATACAGGCATAGTGTATGCAAATGTTATGTCAAGCTTCATTGGCACAGAACAGAGCTAGAGGGACATGGTGATGTTTAAAAAAAATAAAAAGATGTGAGAAATGTTTTAAATTGTATTTAAATATATTTTCAAAGTCTTGCGCTCCCCTAAGAAGATAGATAGATACGGTCAAACCAAAATGTATTCAGCCACCTTTCGACCTTTCAGTTGATTTGCTAGTTTAGTTTTTTATTATTTTACTGGTAGTCCATTGTATGATGAATTTTTTAGGGATACTATGTCAAAGTTTACTTTATTTTGCTATCCTCACTTACAGAAATGAACTATAGTGTCATGCACCCACTAATAATACAATATATATCACAAATATATATGGTGTCCGAATAATTTTTGGTTGGTCTGAATAATTTTGGGTTGAGATTGGTGGATGTGGGTCTATGATTGGCCCGAGGCTCGACACATCAAGTGGGCGTGGCCCAGGTGTGGTTGTTCCCCACAGAAGTGCGCGAACTCTGTCAGTCTACGCAGCCGTGCGGGAGTTCGTGTTGTCGGAAGACAGACAGCCTGTCGGGTTTAACCGAAAGTGCGAGCAGAAGCAGCGATGGCTGCCGAACCGATTCGCTCGGCTATGGGCATCGTGTCGACCGAGGACACCTCGCTGGTCCTGCCGTCCGACAAAAAACAGCGCACGGGACAGCAGCGCGTGCTGGAGCAGGTGAAAACCATCAAGAGAAGCAAGTCGAAGATGGTCAAGACTGCCTCCCTTCCGTCGCCGGCAAGTAAGTGTGCTTTTTATTTGCACAAATGCATACAAAAAGCCAATAAGACAAGATGAAACAAAGCTCACGACTTTAATAATCTTCTCTAGCCAACCTGCACATATTAGTAAACTATCCTTAATTTACTGTGTTTGACCAATTGATTTGTCCAGTGTGTTTGACAGATGTGTTAAGCAGATCTTAAAAAAATACGGTTTTTTTTTTTTACCGCATGAAAACATTTAGTTCATAAGCAAGTTGAAGCAGGTCTTAGAGACAAAGCTGCATTCATTTGGTATCAGTTCCACAAACAATTCTTTGACGGGTGTGCCTCAAAATCTTCTGAGATAGAAGCCGATACCTATAGGCCTACAGTATTTCTGGGTCTGATGCCCTTAGGCACAGTTTGCCCAAAATGCTCGCACTGTAACATTAAATATTACTTCTTACAATTAGGAATATTCACTGTGAAATCACTACCAGGTCATTGTGTCTTAACAAAGATCTACAAAAATAACCATGTCAACATGATTCATGTTCTTTTTGACTGAAAGCATAATTAACATACAGTAGCCTACATTAAAAGCATATACTTAAGAACTCGATGTAATGTTTTCAGACACTTATTGCATGTTATTTACAATTAAATGAAATTGTCTTTCAGTTTAGATTTATATTAAATGCATTTAGTCAGAATTGACTAATCATAATAACTTCTATTGAAATATGGTTAAAGTTATTGCTGAATGGACTGGCAAGCAATTATGGTATATTAAAATGTACCTTAACTCCATTTCTATTGAAACTTGTATGTCATGTATTTAAATATAAATGTATAATTACACAATTTAAGTTGCCGTTTTGTACATTTCAAATACCTTTAAATGTAATATCAAAATTAAATATCACAGCACAGTTAAAATTACAAACAAGTTCTTTACGTGCATGTTAGTCCGGTGTACTTCATAAAGCTTGACAGAATATTATTAAGCGTAATGCTTTACAATGCACTGTAAAGTAAAACATTCTATTTACAATTAAACACTTTTTCACTGGGGGTTTACATATTAAAACATGCAACCACATCATTTTTGCATGCCACTGTGCATGCTGGGAACGTAAGCCATAGTAGTCTGTGATGTGGACATTGCACTGTTACAGTTAATCTCTATGAGATAACTTCTGACACAATATGTGTCTCTGTCGCCGTGTAGTTGTTATAACTCTTAGAACTGTAAAAATCGCTGAAAGCACAGCAGCCATTAGCCCGAAATATACTGTAACGTCACATGATGTCCAAAATGCTGTCTAAATAGCCAGCTTACTATAGGCTTCGTAGCTCAGACATAATATTGGGATCCACCCAGTGTTTAGACGTGACGCACTGTCTAGAGCAGAAGTTTGCTGATTTTCATTCATTTGCTTTTAATATCTCATGGATTTGTGCTGTTTTAATAAGAGACGCAATGTGTCTTGTTCAACCCTGCCATGTTATTGTATTTTTGTAACATAATTAATTTCACAAACAATTATTCAATTATTCTTAAACAAGCATTTCTTCATATATATATATATATATATGTGTGTGTGTGTGTGTGTGTATGTGTGTGTGTGTGTGTGTATGTAAGGTTTTTTTATTATTATTTATTTATTTTTATATATTTTAAAGTATTTAATATTTGAATGAGGGTTGCTGACAAACCATAAAATGAACCTTTTTGCATCTAGATTTTTAATTGTATATGGTAACACTTTACAGCAAGGTCTCATTTGTAAGCATTAGTTAACTACATTAGTTAACATGAACTAAGAATGATATACTTATTCAATGTTCATTTCAACATTTACTAATACATTATTAAAATTAAAAGATGTTAAAATATGTTAATATTATTAGTTATGTATAACTAATGTTAAAAAAAAATGTTAGTTAACGCATTAATGTTAACTAATGGTATCTTAATGTAAAATGTTATCAATAATATTTAAGAGACAAGTGTGCAAGTGGTCACCACTTCTTTTATGGTTTCACATATATTTAATTATCCCTTCATGTAATATTATAATTTTTAAAATTAACATGTAGTATCTCAATTAATATGTAGTCATACAGCTACATCACTGTAAAAAAAGTTGCTGCTTTAAATTGCTTTAAATTAACTTTGATGTTTAAGTCATTTCAACTTAAATTACATAAAACTGTCTTTAAAAAATGAGTTGAATCATGTAGAACTTAAAACAGTTTGAAAACTGCTTAACTTATTGTGATGAGTTAAAGCAATGTAAAAACATGTTGATCATACTTTTTTTTACAGTGTATAGTTATGCAAGAGTTAGAAAGTTAGTTTAAAATAGTTTTAGCTGGAGATTAGCATGTCACACTATTACAATGTAAAACGCGTTTGTGAATTTTGTTAATGAAAGTTATAATAAAGGGTTAGTACAAATAATATAGCTATTTAGAGAAACTATTCTCTCAAATTATAGTATATGTGACACTTTTGAAGTGTATTTTTTGTTCAAATAAATATTGTAGATGTTTATCTGTGTGCATTTCCTAAAGTTTCCGTGTTGTGATTTGTTTGCACCCTCTATGGCTCCGGCAGCAGAGTTCAGTGAGCCTAAATTCCAGTTCTCTCCTGGAAAACTGGACGGCACGTCCTTCAAATTCAGCGAATCCCACATGACGGCAAGCCAGAGAGCGGTAAAGGCTTCACACACTAAAACTGCATGATTAACTGTATATGTACTGTACGGCTTGACAGCAGTGATTTATGATTGTTGATTATTTCACGTTTCATTGACACAGATATGGTTTATAGATGCATATTTTCCCAACTGACAACTCTGCTCCTCCATGTAACCAGCACCTTGTCAAATTGACTTAAAAGTATTCTATTCTAATTTAGTAAAATACTACTGTCAGATGGACTTTTTTTAATATATATATATATATTTGATGAAGTAGTCGTGTTTTTTATGCATATAGTGTGATTTAATAAAACAATGTTGTAGATTATTAGCTTTAAATTAGCTTTCAAATAACGACTTATTCGTCGTCACTTTTATTTATATAGTGCTTTATACAATACAGATTGTTTCAAAGCAGCTTTGCAGTGTTGACAGGAAATAATGCATTTCGACTGATGTCTGTTCAGTGTTGATTCAGGTTCGTTATAAAAATCATCAATTATTAAATGAGTTAATTTCATCTATAAAGCAGTTCTGCAGAAAATGATGTCATACTCCAGCTCAGTTCTGTTCTCATTCAACAGCGTCAGTACAGTCAGATCAATAATATTGTTGAATATTAAATATTTACAGAGCTTTGTTTGCATAACATTTTCAAGCTTTTTGCAGTCGTTGTTGTCACGAAATCAAGTACTGTATACATGTCCCGGTCTTTTTGTCCCCAAAATATTGGACGTACACACACGCACAGACGTGCACAGACGTACACACAAACGCACAGACGTACACGCACACGCACAGACGTACACGCACACGCACAGACGTACACGCACACGCACACGCACAGACGTACACGCACACGCACAGACGTACACGCACACGCACAGACGTACACGCACACGCACAGACGTACACGCACACGCACAGACGTACACGCACACGCACAGACGTACACGCACACGCACAGACGTACACTCACACGCACAGACGTACACGCACACGCACAGACGTACACGCACACGCACAGACGTACACGCACACGCATAGACGTACACGCACACGCACAGACGTACACGCACACGCACAGACGTACACGCACACGCACAGACGTACACGCACAGACGTACACGCACAGACGTACACGCACAGACGTACACGCACAGACGTACACTCACACGCACAGACGTACGCACACACGCACAGACGTACGCACAGACGTACACACACACGCACAGACGTACACGCACAGACGTACACACACGCACAGACGTACACGCACACGCACAGACGTACACGCACACGCACAGACGTACACGCACACGCACAGACGTACACGCACACGCACAGACGTACACGCACACGCACAGACGTACACGCACACGCACAGACGTACACGCACACGCACAGACGTACACGCACACGCACAGACGTACACGCACACGCACAGACGTACACGCACACGCACAGACGTACACGCACACGCACAGACGTACACGCACACGCACAGACGTACACGCACACGCACAGACGTACACGCACACGCACACACGCACACGCACACGCACACGCACACGCACAGACGTACACGCACACGCACAGACGTACACGCACACGCACAGACGTACACGCACACGCACAGACGTACACGCACACGCACAGACGTACACGCACACGCACAGACGTACACGCACACGCACAGACGTACACGCACACGCACAGACGTACACGCACACGCACAGACGTACACGCACACGCACAGACGTACACACACACACACACGCACAGACATACACACACACGCACAGACGTACACACACACGCACAGACGTACACACACGCACAGACGTACACCCATGCATAGACACACACACGCACATACACGCAAGTGCGCACACACAGACACTCACTCATACACACAGATATATACTGTATATACACACACGCACAGACACGCACACAGACAGATATATATATATATATACTGTACACACACACACGCACGGACGTACACGCACACACACACACACACACACACACACACATAATGACAATGTTAAAAAAAACATGGTTCATGATGAAGAATTGCATACAAACCAGTAAAACATCCAGATATGAGATGAATGAGATTTGCGTTGCATTATAGCAATAATTTGTTCGGTTGATTGGGACGGCATGAAAATATGTTCACTCTGGGAGAAAAAAAAACAAACAAACATATTAGTACTAATAAAACAGACTTTTTGATTTGTATTCATGCATATATAATTTGTATATATTTTTTCTTTTCATTTCATAGGCTGTAATATGACACAAGCATGATCAACTTATATCTGTGATATTCACACTTTTAGCACTGTCTTTCATTTTCAGTTGATAATTCACACAGAGAGTGTGTGTGGATCAGAACACTCCCAACTCAGCAGTCTCCTGTATTGTTCACTTGAAATGGGTTATTAAAATAATAAGGCCGGTGGAAGAGTTTTGTTCCCAGTGTGTTTTCTTAATCCACGAGTGTTTTGTCAATGCTGAAACTTTACAGTGTGATGTCTGATAATATGCTCTGTCGCTCTGAGCTTGTTATTTGATGTTGCCCTATAGGAAAGGAGGGTTACTATGTTTTATTACACTCCATTGTTCTGCACGAAATGGCAGCTTCAAAAAAGAGATGATAGTTTGATTATGATGTCAAGATACGAGATACAATCTGAACCAGGGCCATTTATTAAGACTTCATAGCATTTTGTAGTTTAACTTTGATCAGACCGGCTGTTGTTTCTTCCCAGATAAGAGTGATAGGAATGGCGTGAGATTCTTCAGTTTATGGGGCGGTTTACATGTTTTGGCTGTTCATTTTCACTGTTCATTTAACAGCGTTTTGGGGGCCAAAAAAGGGTTTCAAAGTGCACGTTTTTGAAAATGATACCATTATCTGTGTAAACTACAAAAACATGATCTTGTGAAAATGGTGACGTCATGCACATGTATTGTTCAGTCTATAGGTGCGTAGTGTTTCTATACAAAGTGACATCGCCATCTACTGGCCTGGCATGAATAGCACAGCGTTTTTAATCGTTTTCATGGATCCGTGTAAACTGGGATGGTGTTGACACCTTTGTATTCTGCACGCTAAAAACGCAAGGTTTTTAGTACATTGTTGTCGTGTAAAAGTACACTTGGATGCCCACAAATATTTAAAATGTTACTTAAATTATGAAAGCATAAAAAGGTTGTGTCTTTCAAAGCCATCAAAAGCTGCGTTTGCGTTACAGATTTGCTCCCAACTTTTGCGATCTTTTCTAAATGTCGATAAAAACTATTGCGAAATGACGGTGCTTCCATTAACCGATGTTATGCAACTAAAACGTCATTTTTTTCCCTCTCGTGATAAGTCGTCCCATCAATTATGGCAACGGATGTTGGTAGGTTTACGTACTGTAAACCGCACTAGACACCATTTTTAATGGAAGACGTGGTGATATCCAAGCATTAATGGCAAGGAAAGACCCTTATACGTGGGACCGGCACTGTGGATCATTTATCGTTGCTTTGGCACGAAATTCAATGAATACATCTTTTAGATAACATGAATACATTTCTCACTTAGACACAAACACCACCAAAACTCAGTATACCAACAGGTAAACTCTTAAACTTAAGTTCAAAACCTAACATAATACAGAACTGAATATGACAGCAAGTTGCTACAGTAATACTATATTGAAATATATTCTGAATCGACCAAAGGAAACATTATACAAACTATTAGATGTAGCTGATTCTGTTACTTTCTATTTTTTTTCTACTGTACGTTCAATAAAGTAATGACTCATTCACTTTTAGATGGTACGTTGCCAAGAATTTACACATTCAACCAAAACTTCAAGTAAACTGAATTATAAAAACAATGGATTTCATAGTATTTCAGGTTTGCTGTTTTGATAGAGTTAGTATATGTAGAAAAAGGTTTTAGTGTTTTGAAATGTTTGTTTGTATTTATGTAACAGAATGTGGTTTTGGCCAGAAAATGAACTATTTGGCTAATTGTGTGATGAAGGCTAGGTGTTTTGTAGGGCTGGGCTCGATTTTTTGATAAATCGTTTTTTTTTAAATGTGGTCGATTCAAAATCGATTCTTAAAGGCCACGAATCGATTTTCTCCCATATTCAGGGCTCTCATTTCGGCGTGGTATTGTGCATTTTAATCATTCCCGCTCGTCTCCCACTTATAAAGCGGGAAATTCCCGCAAACATTGATTCACTTTAGCATGTAGCCTAGATGTAGGTTGTATGAGTAAATTAATCCACACAGATTCTACAAAACGCAATATCAGACACAGCGTGAGTGTTCAGCGGTGCCGCGTCTCTGCACACGGCAAGCGCTGCGAGAGGCGACACTACACTCTCGCGTTCAGGATCGGGACATGACGGAATATTCGGGCCAGCATTGCATCTTAACTAACGTTTATAATTTTCACATCTTTTTAAGTCTTACCAGTTTAAACATTCAAGCGATATTAAACTATTCAATGCTCGCGCGCTCTCAGAGTCAGAGATGTAACGCTATTTCTCTGCGTGCACAGTAACGTTAAGTTAAAGCCGCCTCACTAACAGCTCGCCAGTAACAAAAGTTGTTTTTCGCGGATTATATCGCTTTAACGGTCAAAAACATGCAAAATAATGTTGAAACTCTGGTTTTGGTGAGTAACCTCGTAAAGACAGTCGGCGGTGTCTTAAATAAGCATTAAACGCATGTGATCGTGTAATGGATCTGTGCACTAGCTCTTAAAGTGAACGCAGCCATATGTGTATGTCATTAAATTTGTTGTCGAAACAACAAAATATAGCTTTATTTGTTTGGAATCAGGATTAATAGCCCATGTATATAATTTAGTCAGGCCTAAAAGACTATCCAGCGTTATTTTACATTTGATTTCTTTTTTCAGTTTCTGTAGTATTTCTGAATACTAGTGTTAGACCTACCTAAACACTTTTCTCTTTATTTGTATCTTTATTCTATTGTATTTATTTGTGCTACTTTTTTCAATTTAATTCAAAGATTGAAATCAAGCTTCCATGTGTTGCATAAACTCTTAACAACAAAATGACCCCATTGTAAAAACGCAATGCGTGAGCAAACATTAAGGTGAGATAAATGTAATAAATTGTCTAAAAAAAATGATATATGATTATCTTAAACATAAAATAACCTGATCCTGTTTGATCAAGGCAAGCGACTGTTCTGACTTGCATCAAAATCCTGTCTATTCATTGAATGCATTTAAATATAGAGTTGGGTTATTTTTTAATGTACCCAAGTGTACCTAAAATAAAAAGACTTTAATATACAGGTTTGTGGCTCTTAATGTCTTTTTATTAATTTAGAATCTGAATCGAGAAAATTGAATCGAATTGGAACATCTGAATCGATACCCAGCCCTAGTGTTTTGCTACATTAAGAGTTTAGAAAAAAAGCACTAAGTATTGGTAAACGCTTGTTAGCAATTGTAAAAAAAAACAGCAACAAAAAAAACTAGGAATTATTTTGTGCAGTAATGTAAACATGGATACTGCAATGAATTATAAGGAGTAGAGTGTCATTCTTCATTTGTGAAGACATTTTTACTAAAGACCATATTGTGTAATGCTCCTGCTGTTAGTGTGTGTTAGGTTGTTGTTTTATGAGTGCTAATATCGGTTGGTGGTTGACAACTTTGCTAGTGTTCAGGAAGAATGACTTGATTTGAGACATGAATGAAGTTTTTTTTTTTGTATCTTTAGTGCATCTTGGATGCAATATTAACTGCTGTGCCAAGTTGAAAGTTGGTTAGGAGAACTGTGTGAAGAGTTTTGAAAAGTATTGAGGAATGTGTCCTAGCGATTGTAAAAACAACAACAACAAAAAAAAAACTGTCATCAGATTTTATATTCCAGTTATACATGTAAAAAATGTTCATGATTACTCTAAGCCAGTTAAGCTCATATTCAGATTTCTAGATATTCAAATAAGATGACTGGCATAAACCTACAGTATATTAATTTTAATTATTTGTCAAGTGAACACTACATTTAAGCTAAATTGCACTTTTCTGTGCTAAGTAATACATTTTTTTAACCAGAATATAGATCTTTATGGAAAAATTATGTCTAAGTAAACAAGGTAATGGAAGAGCAATTTTATTGTGCCCTTTATGTTTCATCTTGAGTATGTTTTGTTCTGTCTTGTTTAATTTTGAAAAGTAACTTTCACAATTCAAGGATATTGATAATGTAAATCATCTGTAAATATGAGGGTTAAAGTGAATGATTTAGCTAAGTTTTTCTTTAGCTGAGGGATGTTAGTGTGCAGTTGCCAATGAAACACAATATGCCAGGGATATGAAATGTGTGTATGGTCAATTGACCAGTAAATCATTGATTTTATATTACCTAAATCAAACAGGGAAAATGCAGTTACCAAAGCTGCTCTTGCCAGTCTCAGAGCCTCAATAACCAAGAGCAGGTCATCTAACAATTCATATTCAATTATAAATCAGGACATCAGAAAAGAAATATTTAAGGCTAAAAAGAATTATAAGAACACATTGGAGAAGGACTTTGCAGATATGAATACCAAGCAAGTCTTTCAGCGAGTCAGGACTCTTACTGGACTAGCCTTTAAATAGACTACTTGTGTATCGGATCCTACCACCTTTGCTATTAATCTTAATAATTTTTATTCCCATTTTGATACCTCTGATTGTACAGCAGAGTATGACAGCCTTTTGGATTCTTTGCCTTTTCAAGATTTGGATTACAAGTCCCTTCTAACTAGGCATGATGTCTATTTCCAGGTCGATGGAATTCCGGGTTGGGTCCTGAAAAACTGCGTCCTGGAATTAACCCCTATTCTTCATTCTCTCTTACTTCGATCTCTCCGTACTTCAACAATACCATATCTATATATACCAATATAAATACAATATTTATAATAATAAATCATCAATTGTTATTCCTCTCCCCAAAAAAACTTAATCAGAGTTAAATCACTACAGGCCTGTATCGTAAACCCCTATCATTGTTTGATCATGTTGAAAATGATCAGAAACATTATGCTTCCATTTATTACACCTTTTTTAGATGGTCTCCAATTTGGATATAAGCAGAAAAGAGATACAGATGATGCAGTGGCTTGTCTATTTCACTGTTTAGTACATCTGGCTATCGCTGGAAATTTTGTCAGACTTCATTTTATTGACTTATTTTATTTTGTAATTCAATTCAGCGTCATCAGGTAATAATAAGGTCAATAACTACAGTGTCTGCAAGTTCCATCACCAATACATAGGATTTATAATATTGTTTCTAATAGAGCCCAAGTGTTGAGGGTGGACAATTCATTAGCGCCAACCATTATTCTCAATACTGGCGCCCCCCAGGGGTGCGTACTTAGCCCATTTCTTTATATTCTCTATAAGTGAGTGAGGATAGGAGCAGGCTTCACTCAATGCTCTTATAAACTTTAAGAGTGCTGGCCTGGATGATTAACATACGAAAATAGAGGAGAGAGGCCGGACTATGCATATATTCTTTTATTTTATTTGCACAGACAGATGGACTATCAACGTTCCATAGCATATTTTAGTACATGGTGTGATATCTTTCTCCACTTTAAAATTTCAAAGACTAAGGAACTGGTTTTTAGCTCCTCCAAAACACAGAACCCTTCCAGTATTATATTTAATGAAGAGATGGTTGAAAGGGCGGAGTATCTCGGGATTACATTGGATCAACTTCTAGGTGTTTACAAGTGCTGTCAACAAAGAGACTGACAGTTATTTGTAAACTTAGACATTTGTCTGTACAACCTTTCCGTCTTCTTTTTTTGTACTGCAGTACTATTGAGCCAGTTCTTATGTGTGGCGCCATTTGTTTCTTTCGTATGCTAACGGTGAACAATAAGAACAAACTCTTGAAGATAAACCATTTAGCTAGTAAAATGGTTGGTATCCCTACTACTAATTTATTTGACAGTGTCTTTACACGCTCCGTAAGGCACACAACAAAACTTAAATGACCCAGACCACCCACTCTATCAGTATGTCAGCCCTCTTCCTTCTGGCCATAGACTACCCATGTGTAGAAAGGCCAGTTATATATAAAAGTTATGTTCCTGTAGCTATAAATAAGAGCTTTAAACATAAGACATCGGCCACTGAGACATCATCTTATGTCCTTGCTTTTTTTGTGTGAGTGTGATATGTCTGTGATACATCAATAGCAGCACAAGTGTTTTGCAATTGAACATAATGATTGCATTGTACTTTTTTATGTAAGTACATAGGCCTAGTAGTTAAAGACACCTAATATAAAGTGTAAAAAAAACACAAAAAACCAAGCTTAACATTTCTAGTTAAAATATTTGGTTTCAGAAACTAAGGGATGAGTCATAATTATTTTCTGATTGATCTCAAGTTGTATAAATATAAATATTGATAATAAATATCATTTAATAGTATTACTGTTTTTTTAACGTATCTATTAGCACTTTATCATTGCTTTTTATTTGCGCAGACTGGTCGCAGCTTGTCTTTGCGCAACACGGTTAGAAGACAGACCCTGAGGGAGTCTCAGAAGAGCTGGAATATGAAGTCTCTATCCAGTGGGATGAAGACCAGTGGGAACGGCTTTGCCCTGAATAAGACAGGTGGCAGAAATACCCAGAAGTCCAAGGAGAGGTCTTCTACTGTGTGTTATAACCACACAAGTGTACATTCCACGAGGCTGGAGAATAACCCGCTGGTCAGCGCCAGCCGATCACAGTCCATTAACATCAAGCCTTCCTTCAACCAATCACCGACAGTGACGAAAATCAGCTTTAACAGGAACAAATCAGAAGGATGGGGGTGAGTGTGCCAGAAATTTATTTCGGCAAAAACATCTGTGTCCCAAGTACTACAGTATGTACTAGAAGGACTACGCAAAAGCACATTAGATGGTTGATAGAAACATTTCATATAAGATATTTTGGTAACTGTTTAATTAAAGCCTTTATGTATGCCTTTAAGGTGAATTATAATTTATTATAACTGTAGTTACAATTATTCATGAGACCATACAATGCATTGTAAGGCGCATTATTAGGCAAACTACAGTACAGGGCATTGAAAAGTCTAAAATCTTGTCTCGCATACTCTGTCTGCTAGTGTGGGCCTGAAAAATAACTTTTGGCCAATTTTACAAACTTTATCCTTTATCTTCTAGAGATAAAGAGAGAAAAAAAAGTGATGTGTCAAAAAAAAAAAAAAAGGAGTTAACTTTAATTTTGTGTCTCTTACATATTTCAAAACCATGGTTCAGTGCGAATGGTGCCACTGGAGAAATGCCTGATATCACTCTGGAGGAAGCAGTGCGGTATCTGAAACTCTCGGATGAGAGCTATCAGCTGTGTGGAGCTTCATTCATACAACACCAAACCTTCACAGAAGTCAGTGCCAAAGAAGAGGTCAGGAAACTGCTGCATGTGCCAAGATTTTAGTCCGAATTAAATTTAGTCCGAATTAAATGATTGGTTAATTTGTCAGTTAATGTTGATTTTTCTAATAAAATGCTAAGATCTATTTATCTGTCTGTCTTTCTATTTTGATCGGCCACAACATTTTAGGAGCAGGTGAACAGTCAGTTTTTGAATTTCATGTGTTCGAAGCAGGAAAATTGTGCAAGCGAAAAGATCTGAGTGACTTTGACAAGGGCCAAATAATGATGGCTAGACAACTGGTTCAAAGCAAAACGGCAAGTCTTGTATGGTGTTCCCAGTTAGCAGTGGTTAGTACTTATCAAAAGTGATGCAAGGAATGACAACCAGTAAACTGGTGTCAGGGTCATGGGTGCCCAAGGCTCATTGATGCATGTGAGGAGTGAAGGCTAGCCCATCTGGTCTGATCACACAGAGCTACTGTAGTTTATATTGATGACAAACGTAACCCTTGTGCAGACTAATGGACATTTTTATCTTTTTCAGTTTTTTGTTTTTTTGATCATTTTGCCTGTGTTAATGCCGACTGTATACATTTTGGCACAGGTGTGTGTTTTTATTGGAATTTTACTATTTCACCCCCATTTCCTATTTTACACAAAGTACGCAAAATAGTTACTCTCAGGACGTTAAGGAAAAAAATGTCCCCATTGAAACAGCAATTTTTACTCCCAGGGCGATTTAACTATACAATTATGTAGTCGTTGTTAAAGTCCCCCTGTGGTGAAAATCAAGCTTTTAATGTTGTTTATGTCTATGGTGTTTTTAATATGCTAACCATGTGCAAATTCATAAGTCAACACCATTGCTGAGTATTTTCTCTTTAAAACTGCAGTGAACCCAAAGACAGTCTCAAAAACGCGGTTTGAAATCGCTGGTGTTTCTGACGTCACAAACTACCTTGTAACCAATCAGATCAACGTGTGATCGTCAACGAGTGGATCTCTGAGCTGGTGTGAGTGAGTGGAGGCGGGGCTAATTAGCATATCCATAGAACCACATATACTAAATGAGGCAAAGGTGTGGTTACATTCAAGCTATTTTAAGGCAGATGATGACCCCTGTCCACTGCTGAATGAGCCTACAATGGGCAAGAGAGCAATAGAAGAATTCTCTTTTAGGTCAGGTCGATAGCCAGGTGCTTTTGCATCATTTATTTAGGGGGAAAGATGCACTATGTGTAGAATGCAGGGCGTCGGAGGCAGTGTTGTGCTCTAGGAAATGTTTTGCTGGGAAACCCTGGTTCATGTGGATGTTACTTTGACACGTACCACCTACCTAAAGGTTGTTTCAGACCAAGTGCATCCCTTATGGCAATGGTGTTACCTTATGAAAATGGCCTCTTTCAGCAGGATAATGCACCCTGCCACACTGCAAAACCTGTTCAGTAATGGTTTGAGGAACATAACAAAGGATTCAAAGTGTTGTCTTGGAATCCGAACTCCCCAGATCTCAATCTGAATGAGCTAGATGAGCTAGACCAGGATGTGGTGGACCTACAAATCCAATCCATGGTGGTTCCACCTCGCAACTTGCAGGACTTAAAAGGATCTGCTGCTAATGTCTTGGTGCCAAATACCACAGGACACCTTCTTGTAGAGTCCATACCTCTACATTTCAGAGCTGTTTTGGCAGTAAGAAGGAGATCTACATGATATTACGCAGGCGGTTTTAATGTTGTGGCTGATCAGTGTATATCTGTCTATCCATTCGTCCATCTTAAATATACTTAAGAATAATGATATTTAAAGAATGTACTAATAAGTGTTGTTTGGTATCACCAAAAGGTTTGGCAGTTGGCAGGGATTCCTGCTTTGATTCAGTTGCTGAAAAGTGACAATGTAAACTTGCAACAGACAGCCGCCTCTGCACTACGCAACGTGGTTTTTTAAAGACAAAAATAACAAGCTTGAGGTGGAAAGATGTGAAGGACTAGAAGTCATTCTGACGTTGCTCAGAAACACCAACGTAGCAGAAACCCAGAAACAACTCTCTGGTAAGACGTGCCACTCTCACTCGAATCCTTCCTGTGGTTCAATATTTCAATGTGTCGTGTGTCATTTGTTGTATGACCTCATCATATTGTATGTTAATGATGTCCTTTATAGTTAACATGAAAGAAAGTGACGCGAGTTGGTTTTGTTTTGATATTAATGTGTTTATCAAAAGCTATTTTAAAAGAAGAATGTGAAGGATACAGCGTGACCCTTTGGTGTCGGATCTGTTCAGGTTTGTTGTGGAATATGTCCTCGGCTGATGTCCTGAAGCCAGAGCTGATCAAGAACGTCCTCCCCCTGCTTACAGAAAGCATTGTGGTTCCATACACCATTTGGACTGACAGCAACACCAGCAAACACATTGACCCAGAGGTTTTCTACAACACCACTGGCTGTTTCAGGTGAGAGTTGCTGAGTTCTCTGAGTCCTCTAGAGAAACTGACTGTTGAGTCCAAGGGCATGTGATATCCGAACAGATGATGAATAGAATCATATTTCAAACATTTTAAATTGCCTCTATTACACTATTTTAAAGGTTGCTATTTTTGTTTTTGGGGATCTCCTACAATCGGTTTACATGCATTCAAATAAAAATTGAAAAACGTACATTTTCTCATAATATACATTCCAACATCACATCTTTTCTCACAGTGTCTAAAACGGTTTGATAAAGGATTTTGTCTCTCTGAACCCTTCCCTTCCGCGAGCCTGGCCTGCTCTGATTGGTCACATGGAACAGTTTGTTGTGATTGGTCTACTCTGCTCAAATTGGTCACATGGAACAGTCTGTTGTGATTGGTCTACTCTGCTCTGATTGGTCACATGGAACAGTCTGTTGTGATTGGTCTACTCTGCTCTGATTGGTCACATGGAACAGTCTGTTGTGATTGGTCTACTCTGCTCTGATTGGTCACATGGAACAGTCTGTTGTGATTGGTCGACTCTGCTCTGATTGGTCACATGGAACAGTCTGTTGTGATTGGTCTACTCTGCTCTGATTGGTCTGATTGGTCCAATCAGTCTGTTGTGATTGGTCTACTCTACTCTGATTGGTCACATGGAACAGTTTGTTCTGATTGGTCCAATCAGTCTGGTGTGATTGGTCTACTCTACTCTGATTGGTCACATGGAACAGTTTGTTCTGATTGGTCTACTCTGATTGGTCACATGGAACAGTTTGTTGTGATTGGTCTACTCTGCTCTGATTGGTCACATGGAACGGTCTGTTGTGATTGGTCTACTCTGCTCTGATTGGTCACATGGAACAGTCTGTTGTGATTGGTTTACTCTGCTCTGACTTTATTTGATGAACAAATTAGGTTTAGGCTTTCCTTCACATTCATAAACATTCATAAACTCACATCAGTTGTGGTAAACGGAAGCTCAAGTATGTTCGCTTGATGTGCAAGAACCAATGAGGTTCATTCTCGTGTTACGCAGCACGTTTGAGCTTTTGTTCATGTTCGCTCACCAATGTTTATGTTAATAAAAGCTTAAATTCAATCTGTTCATCATATAAAGCAATTGTGTCTCTTCTGAAAATTTGGATTAAACCGCTCAATTCAATTATTTAATTATATTTACTTCAAAATGTTTAAACAGTATGAACACCTCAATAAAGTAATTAAACAAATGCCCGCTTGCTTGTGCCCTTTGCAGTACTTGCAGTACATTAATGGTGCTGTCTCACTGGCAGTTTAGTTAGAAACGGGGCACCCCTTACAGCATGTGTCGGAAACTAAATGCCTTTAATCTGAATTTCAGCTCCGCATTCTTCAGCACTTTATACACCGCGATACGAACAGTAACGATGGCATCAGTTTTACCTTATCCATTCAAGCGCGAGCAAGGCCTTTGGAAGTGCATGTAAATTTGCACCCATAATTGATATTTGTCATAATTTGAGCAGCCTCATGTCGTTCCAAACTGGTATGCGGTTGTTTTTTCCATGGAACACATGTATTGGAACACACTGTATTCCAAGCTGTATGATAGCTTTGTGTGATGACCAGATACAATTGATGTCACTCCATAGAAAAATAACAGTATATGGTTTTGAATGACTTGAGGGTAAGACAATTCCTTTGTCAAATTCATAACCATGTTTACACTTTATTGCTAACTTACAGGGCTATCACTTTTGTTATTTTTGAGACATAAGTGTTCATTGAATCGATTGTAAAATCTGTTTTCCATGTCTAAAGAAGTTTTCATTTTCAACGCCAAATATAGGCAAATCCACGGACAACTAACAGGCATTAAGGTAAAGAGGGCGCTTGAGACGCGCACAAGTCAGCAATATTTCTGATTTATTGGCGTAAATTTTCGTGCACAATGACAAACAGGAGTGCAACATTCTCGAAAAACAATAAGCAGAGTGGTCTGCCATAACATCAATGAAAAACGCTCAATGAGATATATGATTCAGATTTATCGTATGATGTCAATTCTAACACACTATAATTCCTCACATGGGCAGCGGCTTAGAAACACTAAACCACCTGCAGTTGGTTTCATCGGTCTTAAAATTCATTTGTGCTAATCCACAGCAGATTTCTCAGAGCTGCCGTGTTGTGCCATGCATGTTTTCATACCAACGTTGTATAATTGATTACATAATCTTGCTCCTTATCAGAGGCATATCACGTGATGTTTACTTACTTGGGTTGGACAGAGAACTGTGACACCACAGACTGGCACACATATAATCAAGTCTGTTTGTTTTCTAAGGATAATTTGAAAAAGTAATGTCTGTTTTAATGCTAAGTTTTGGTTGTGCTCTCACAGAAACCTCAGCTGCGCCAGCGATAAGGAGAGGATATCTATGAGGAACTGCACGGGACTAATCGACTCTCTCATGACTTATGTTAAGACTCAGATGGACAGAGGAGAGCCAGATGATAAGGTTATCATGCTTTCATTTTTTTCTGCATGATCTGCAAGCTCTTACTCTATATGGAAAAATATGTGGACACCAAAAACGATGTCACAAAGTTGGAAGCACAAGGTTAAATAAAGAGAGGTTAAATCAATTTTAATGTAAAATGAAATCGTATGCTGGTAATAAAAGTAAAACCCATTTAAAAAAAAAAAAAAAAAAAACATTGAAGCACTATTAAAATACACAGCACATGGGCAAAAGTTTCTGGACACCCCATTTTAATAAACCACCACTTAATTTCCATCTTAATTGTAAAGCTTGGCATATAATGTAATAGTTTGAAAATGTTACATATTTAACCTTTAGGCACAATTTAAAAAATATTTGTTTTTGCTTCTGCGATTTTATTGTTCATGTCGTATGATATAGGAGAATATTGAGCTCATATTTGAGGACAAAAAATCCACAGTTTTATTCAGAGGCTCTAACTGAGAAAAATATGCACTTTTATGATCAAATCTTTGTAGTTTGTATTGATGGGCAAAAAAAAAAAAAATCCAATGCAATGATGATCGAGAGATGAACAAATAAATGTTCCTCAAAAGCCTGATGGATCATATTTGATTTATTTTTACATGATTTTTTTGTTTTTTGTTGGGACAATCGAGTATGGAAAATCGAGTAAACCTATGTTGTTTCAGTCCAGTAATTGTCTTGAAATATTACTAAGAATTTAAAAGTTATTCTTATATTTACTTTAGAAAAATCAGTAAAGATTTCATAGCAAAAAGACAAGTGAACCAATCTGAGGGGGGATGTTTTTATACTAAATTATATTAAAAGGCCTTTTACTTGCTAAGAAAACTATCAGTTAGATGATAGAAGGAATGTAACAAACTACAATAAAGCATCGTTTTTATCATGTTGAAAATCTATAGGCCTTTTTTTGCGCATTAAATATGATGCAGAAGGCTTTGTAGGATCAAGCATATTCATAGAATTTTAACTTTAACCAGAATACTCCAGAATATTGCCAAAAATGCTAAAATTGACTTTTGTGTCCTGGTTCTCTGTTTATGTGATGCGGGGAGCAGTCAGTGGAAAACTGTGTCTGCATACTCCATAACCTGAGCTACCAGCTGGAGAAAGAGGCTCCTGATCACTTCACAGGGTTAAATATCCCTGACGGGAGCTCACATGAGAACAAAAACAAAAAGAGCCTCTTCGACCCCAAGAGAACCAAGACTCAAAAGGTACAAGCTGTTCCTGATGAAACAACTAACATGCAGTATGTTTTAAAAAAAAATGCTCGTCATAGGGTGCTGACTGAACTTTAAGGATTAGTTCATCCAAAAATGAAAACTCATTACATTCCAAACGCGTATGACTTTCTGTGTAAAACAAAAGGAGAAATATTAGGCTTCTGGAACTCTCAAGCTTTGTAAAGTCACAGAAGAAACAGACTAAAATGTATGTTCTGGGTGAACTAGTCTTCCAAACAGCAATACTGTCTGGTCATTGGCGTTGAAATGCTGGTACACTAAAAAACTCTTTGATTGAACATGATTCAATCATGGATAGTGGTTCCACATGATTGAATTAAGTTATTTGGACACAATTGAATCACGTTATTTGGAAACGATTAAGTTATTTGGACGTGTCTAATTTTAATTGAGTTTACTCACTTTGCATAAGTTCTTCCAACATGAAGTATTTGAGTTGAGATACCATGGTTCCATCGTGTGGACCCATTGTCCATGATTGAATCATGTTCAGCCAAAGAGTTTTTTTTTGTGTGTGTGTAGAAGTGACCCAAACAACACTAACTAGCCTGAACCTAGTTGTTAAGCGTTTAAAAGGTGTGTTTAATACATCCACAGTCCTTTTTGTGAGCAGGCGGTCAGCTTCTCAGCCATGGAGGTGGATAAGCCCGAAGGAGTGAATTGGTTGTACCACCAGAAGTCCCTGCAGCTGTACCTGTGTCTGCTGGCCTTCAGTCAGAAAGAAGCCACTCTGGAGGCGTGCTGTGGAGCTCTGCAGAACCTCACAGCTTCAAAGAGCCCTGTATGTGCTTATACATGGAATACAGTTGACATTGAACCTGTCACGGTCCCAGCGGAGTAAATTCAGTTGTATTAAAGCTAAGGCCATAAAGTCTTAAATATCTGAAATGGAACAATGATCTCTGATATTTTGAATTTGGACTGCAGTACCTATTTCGACCACTAGCTGTAATTCTTACAGACTGCACCTTTAATAAAACAATATGAGCACAGCACATTTCAAAGTAAAAACGCAGCACTGTTGCCGGTTCTAATGGCTCACAGTTTCAGAGCAGTTCACAATCTATAAATACTGCACATTTGCCTTGCGATTCCATATGATCTACTGTTGATGAATTATGACCATGTTTACTTTATTGTTTATATCATACCTGCAAACTAGTGACATTCAAACCCTTTCTTACTAAATGGTTTGAAGACTGAAATGTGAGGTTTATCATTTTATGAAACTTTTTGTTTTTGTCAACCTGTATTATTTCAGCTGTAAATTTGTTTAAATCTTACAGTCATTTTATGGTACCATTAGATGGAGATGAAACTCTAGAGACTGAACACGTAATACGCATACGCATGTGCATGACATCATCGTCTTCAGGGATTCGCGTTTTTATTGTTTACATGGAGACCGTTTTCAAAACCTTGCACTTTGAAACCCGTTTTCAAAAGTTTTCAGGCACCTAAAACGCGCCGTTGTTGTGTAAACGAATGGCCAAAACGCATAAAAAGTTGTATGTTTTTATTTGAAAATGGTGTCTTGTAAACAGCGCCTTAAACTGTTGTAAATCTTGAATGCTTTGAAACACAGACTCAAGTTTGGTCTCTTTTTAAAGAAGACACTTGGCAGATTATTGTTTAAAAAAGTGAACTTAGAAAAAAAATGCACAAAAAATACTATTTTCAATTTTTATATGAAATGTATTCTTTCCAAAACACTTGTTACTCTAAAACTGTGACGAAATCAAAGCCATAAATCTAAAAAAGTTGTGCTCCAAATTTGAGCTTTCAGTAAGATTTATTTTGGGTGCAGTACCAGAAGCTTCCACTAGATGAAATTAGTTTCCCAATCGTTTACCAAGCTGTCATTTTTGACCGCGAGGAGTACGTGTGACTTTCCTTTTCTTGTCTTCACATAGCAGGTCGCAAAACCTTTACCAGGTTTCATACCATTCCGATGAAGTAAAAAAATTAAACCACAACAAAAAAATGTAACCTTTTTCGGTAAAAAATTACAGAAGAGCATCAGAGGTTGTGTTACCATAGACATTACCCTGCCCATATGGTGTTAATTTTATTTGTGCAGGTCATTAAAAGGGTCTTAAAAAGCTTTAGATTTGATTTTGAAACCCCTGCAAATGCTCTGCTGGAGGAAAAGCAGTTAAAATGATAGTTTGATTGGACCTCTGCACAGGTGTCCACTCTGATAAGTCAAACCATCATAGAGAAGCTGCAAGGGTTGCCTGTCATTTGCCCTCTGCTGAATTCTACAAACTTGGGCTTACAGAAGACCGCCCTGTCCTTAGTGGGCAACATATCCCGGGTGGCATCTCTACGGGGTGCTATAGGTAAGTCTTTTTTAACACTCACAACTTACGCACAACTAAATAATTTTGTGTTGCACCATTAAACTTAGTTGAAGCGTAACTCTACGTATAAACTAAATATTTTTCGGAAGCCTCCGACTATAAGTAATGTTTGGAATTAAATAGCAGACTGAATGATCTGCATCAGTAAGCTCATTTTACCCGATAGATTTCAATCCTTTAGACATAGATGATCATTTTGACATTTACACTTGCTTACATTTTACACACTTTCATGACGTAAAGCGGCTTTGACTGTCGGGTAGAAGCTCCGGAGCAGACTTCTAAAACCTAAAATGACAAATGGAACAACCTACGGTCTTGTAGACTTACTTGACACGCGTTGGCCATGTCCACATGACCGCAAGTGCACATGAAATGTGCCATATGGGACAGGGCCATTTCCGGCATTTCAATACAACTTCTGCTTATGTATTTAAAGGCTGCTATTGGATCATTGAGCGTAAATGTCATATTATGCGACTACGCATTACTTTACGACCTATACGTTCTGCTTTAAAAAACAAATGCTGCAAGCGAATAAAGTACAGAGGTGGGGTGTGTTCACACTTGTTGTCCAGTTCACTCAGTTCATTTGGTCCAGACCAAAATGTTTTAAAAGAGCGCATTTTAACACCGAACATTACCAAGTACACTGAGCCTAAAGGCACAGGGATACGTTCACAACCTGATTGGTTGGCTTTTATTTTATGACGGAACTTGTCAAACATTCAAAACAATGCTGTGTTCTGGAATAAATGCGCTCGTTTTGTGTGAGTAACCTACATATGATGGTATTTTGACCAGCTGAGAACTTGTGAAGAGATTGTAAAATGTGTAAAGGAGTGAAAACAGTGGCAGGAATCCCTCCGTCACACACACACAAACACAGATCAGCTGCGAGGAGACGCTGTTCTGATGCCTGTACCGAACTGTGATGGGCAACATCGCAACTATGATGAGAAAAAAACAGGAGCATTATGTCCTTTTTTAGGGTTGCGTTTTGTGACGTCTTTTTTTTTTTTTTTTTTTTTTTGTCGCACCAGAGTTTGTTTTATTGAACCAAACATGCCAACTGTGAACACACCCTTAGTTACAAACCAGCTTGTAGTTACTAAGCTTCTATTGTGAACTAAACATTCCTATTTAAGAAGGAGCTTACGAATGGCTGGTGCAACCCCACCCTGTAACTGAGCAAAAATTGTGCGATTCCTGCAAGTGCGTAAAGCGAGGTCTGAGTGTGTGAACTGTGAGACTAAACTGTCAGCAGCAGAATGTCAACTGATACCCCGGGGCAGTAAAAATAACAAATTACCCAATGCAATTTCTGAACATAACGACTTAATAAACATGATGACAGTATTTACTAATCTAATTAAGCCATCTGATATGATCACTACATGTGGTAACTTGTATCTAAATGTATATGTTGTGTGATATTGCTTTTATGCAGAATGTATTTATTTATCATACATTAAATATACTATATTAATATAATATACACTGTTCGGCCAAAAAAAAAAAAAACTGTTTGGATTTAAGTAGGCAAATACTTAAGAGTCTATGACTGGATCATTATTTCAGTGATTATTATGTTTCTATCATGTTATATTTGGCAATAGTTCTTCTAACCCTACCTGATGGAGTGTGTAGCTTTTCATTTCTTAAACAACCATGTAGGAAGACCATCACAACATTTATTTCCATGAAGAGATGCATGATTTTTTAGTCAAGATCTTTGTTTTGACAATGCAAGACTCCAGCACTCTGTAAAGTGTCTTCCAGCACATATCAAGGCCAGTGTGATAGTGTCATTCTAGTGTGATATTGCTTTTTTGCAAAATTGATTATTTACATTCTGTATGCAAGACATTTACAAGTAAATAATACTGAGCCCAATTTCCTAAAACATATGACATGTTAGTGTGATATTCCTTTTTTAAATACAATAAATAATTAAATAGTTATTCAATGTTTTCTTCCTCTAATGGATAAAAACGTTCCAAGTAACGTACAGACTGCAGTATTATTTTGCACAGGATATTGTACTGCACTTGCTGCATTAACATTGCTAACGTTCATGTTGTTGTTGTCAACCACAGCCAAGGACGTTCTTCCCAAAGTCAGCTCTCTGGTCTCGACTGTGACCCCGAAAATGGTTGAATCGGACAGCTCCATCGCTACAGCGTGCCGCGTGATGCACACACTCATGCTGGCAGAGCCTGACACTGGGAAGAAGATGTTGAGCACAAAACTCATCGACTCTCTGAGCATGCTGAGTTCAAATGTGTAAGTGTGTCCAAAGGAAAATACATGTATGACAGTAAAGGAATGGCATTAGCAAACATTAACAAGGTCCTGGTTGGAGTTTTAGGGGGAAAGAAATGATAAACGACTCTGACAATGATAAGTTGTGCGATATACACCCATGGATGACAGGTACTCTATAAGAATTTGATGTGTATTAGCGGATAGCCTTCTGAGTTTCTCTCTTGCCTGCAGATTTTTCAACACCGCCAGTAAGGATGCTGGAGTTCTTCTCTGGAGTTTGTGGGGAGAAAGGGACTTCCAGAATGTGCTGAAAAAGGTAAGACCGTCCCACCTCAAACTGCTGTATATGCGATATGCTATACATGTTCATTTCTTATAATAATTAAAAGACAGTAAAATAAAAAGTGCATATGCATATTATAAATATGCTATTTAATTTAATTATTATATGATTTAATTGTTTCTTTGCCCAATTAATCTGACCTTTGTTAGTTTTTTTTTTTTTTGGTATAGCATTAAATTATTTTTTTGAATTGTTGAATATTAAATTGTGCTCATTTCCCCTATTTTTACTTTTATATCACCTTTTCGTCCTCTAACGCTCACTTAAGTTAAATATAATTTACCAAAATTTTTATCTATTTTAAAACACTAATTTGAGAAGACTTTAAACACTTTAAAGAATAAAACAGTTTTTATACTGTACATTTATCATTTTGTGATGCATAAATTTAATTAAAATTTTAAATGATTGTTTTTTTTATTTTACACATATATGCAATATTTATTATATTTACTATCATTTCTCAATTTTTATTTATATATATACACTCTCGTCACTGTCATAAAAAATAACATGCATCATATAGTACGTATATACAGTAAATTATATCAATTATAAAGTATTTATGCATTATATTGTGTATATGTGTTTTATTTGTAAAGCAGTCAAAATAAATAGTACATATTCAAAATATTCATAAATATACATTATGTAGAAATTGCATAGTAATGTTTTGAAGTAATTGCCCAGAACTATTAGAATATTTACAGTAGAATTTTTATTAAGAGTGGATTGACACCAATGAAGGTGAAACCTGAAAACATTTGACCACCTTTCACTTGTTGCATTCATCCCTCTTTCTCTTCCATTGGCCTCTAAATTAACATGTCTAGGAGATGGAGTTTTAATTGTATTTATTCAAAAATGTAATTTCTCATGTCTTCTGATTGTGGAGGGAAGTGACTCAAACTTGTTCTTGACAGATTTGAGAATCATCATGTGAATGTCAATGTGAGCACACAACCAGATACTTGGTTAATGAAAATTTCGAATGAAGATTGATGGCAAAGAAAATGGAAGCAATATTTATATTTATTTTCTTTATTTTTCTTTTCCTGCTTTGAGGTAAACAAAAAATCCTCAGGCTATGCTCCATATCCCTGTCTGCATGCTTTACACATCAAATAAAACTCGCTCGCTCGCTCGCTCGCTCGCACACACACACACACACACACACACACACACACACACACACACACACACACACACACACACACACACACACAAACACACACACACACACACACACACACACACACACACACACACACACACACACACACACACACTCTTCCAGGCCCTGACTTGTACTCCACCCAACCCTGGAAGAAGTTAATTGGGGTAAGAGTGGAATCCAGGGAGACGAGCTCATTTTCTGCTTGTTGGTTTTGAAGGGCATAGGTAGGGCAAAATACTATTATAATTTAGTGTGGGAAAATACTTTATATTAAAAATCTTTATATTAACTGATTTCTATCATTGCAGTACAGGTAATTACAAACCATCTGTGCTATTCGAGTGGTTTACATTATGGACAGTTATGCATGTACATTAATTGATTAATTTACTAAAACATAAAAACATAATTCCTTTATCTCCAAAAACTTTTTTAGTTATAATTTTTTTGTCTTGCATTACATAGTGAAATTGGACGGGATCAGTTAATTATTTTTCGTTAATAAGAATGTGTGCAAAGCATTGTGGGTAATTGGAGGACACACAAAGGAGACACTTCCTATAAAACGCATCCTATAAAATGGGCCGAATGAAGTATGCAAAACAAAGGCTGCCTTCAAAAGATCCTTCCAATTATGCAACAATCGGATTCCGAAAGTAAAACTTCTCCATAGAGAAATAGATTTTTAATGGTAACTTATAAACTTTCAAAGACAGCCTTGCCATGAGCTACAAGGTTGTTAATCAATGTTGTTTGCATCTGTTGAACGTCAGCCCACATTATTTAAACTTCTTAAAATAATTGTTTAACAGCTGACTGTAGTGAAAAACTACATCACCCATGATGCTGTTCAGAAAACTACATTACCCATTATGCTATTCAGAAAACTACATCACCCATAATGCTGTTCAGAAAACTACATTACCATTATGCTATTCAGAAAACTACATTACCCATGATGCTGTTCAGAAAACTACATTACCCATTATGCTATTCAGAAAACTACATTACCCATGATGCTGTTCAGAAAATTACAGCAAAACATGGCAAAAGAGCTCTTTAGCTCCGCCCACTCCCGTGAAGCACTGTGAATCGAGTCGGTCTCTCTACGCTCTCAAAATACTGAAATATTTGTATATATGTGCATATTTTGCAATAAACTTAAAATATTTAAGTTTTATATAATCAACATTTGTAAATTAATAGTTTTATTTATCTCCATTGTTTTTAAATTGATTATGCTGTTCGCAATGCATCATGGGATTGTAGTTCTTTTCCTCACTAATGCCGTCATACAGTCTTGTACCTTTGTATTTTTGTCCGGTTTTTAAATATTTTTTTTGCTTCAAATCAAATTTTGTATTGTTGTGATTCACCTCTGTTACGAACTGCTCTTACAGTAATCCACAAACGTAATCCAAATGACTGTCAAAGGGTCAAACCACAGGATATATAATCAAGACACAAGCAAACAGGCTTTTTGGCAATTTCAAAACACTACTTCATGAAGCTAAGCTTCGAAACCTTTATGAATCTTTGGTTCCAAATCAATGGTTCGGAGCGTGTATCAAACTGCCAGAGTCACGTGATTTCAGTAAACGAGGCTTCATTACGTCATAACTGTTTCGAGACATTTCAAAACACTTCGAAATTTCAATGGTTCAGCTCTGGGGGAATGGTTTAACCCATGAATCATGAGGAGTCACTGGTTTTACCTGATATCTCATCAGTTTTATACATTTGTAGACGTTTTAATTAGACATTAGTGTAATTAAAATAAATAATGCTAGTTAATAGTCTCTTATTGGCCTGTTTAGTTGAGCCATTCATAGGACAAACAAAACAAACCCTGACAATTGGTAAAATAGCAGATAGACACTTGATGATTTTATTAGATTATTAGATAATTGCATTTGAAAGATTTTACTTTCAACAAACAATTTTCAATAGATTTGTAAAAGGTGTTCCCTTTCAAAAGCTATAATCGATGATGTGCTGCTTAGCGCATTAGGAACTTCTTTAATTGTGACCAGCTGTGAATATTGTGTGTAACACGTCAATAGAATTGACCCGAAGGTATTATAGCCTCGGTCAGTGACGTCACCAGCGTGCACCCTCGACACGAGGCTATAAATAGATGAGCCACAACTGCATCGTCAGGTCTTTTGTCTTCAGAGGCCATTCTGTGTATGTGCGTCAGAAAACTCTCTTACCTCTCTATCTGCTTCAGAACTTAGGAGTTCGTTTTCAACTGGCAGTGTGCAGAATTTTCTCTCATTTCTCTCTGAGTTGAACAAGTGGAAAGAGTAAAATTCCCAGAAAGAGTAAAATATATATAGTTCCTAATTAGACTATCGTGGGTGGAGGAGCGTGTGGTTATATTATGATGCGCCGGTTGAAAGAGATGCTCACAGGCTATCTCTTCTCTGGGGCTCATCGTCATTTAAGGAGTCAGTACTCCCCACCGTACTGTGTATAATAGCATTCATGCTGGTTGGGGTCAGACGGGTGCTGCTCTGCACACTATGGCAGTGTTGGAGGCATACCAGACTGATCTGCTTAAAAAAAAAAAAAAAAAAAAGGAGGGCTCAAAAGCAGAGTGTGGCGAGTTGCGCTCCCCCTTGTAAAGACTGAGGACCGGCTCGTCGCACTCAGCAGACTCATAATAGACCTGAGAGACAAATCCTGAGTTTTTTTTTTTGTCCCAGGTCTGTGGGGGTGTGCCCCTTCGGGACGGGGCATGTAAAATACATCAATCAGCTCCGACCTGACACCCTCACGAAACCACTGTAACATCCTCGCCACCTCTGGTGATTCGGGGGGAAGCGGTTTCCAGCAAAATGTTGAATGTTCTGTTGTTTCCTTTTATCACCCAGGACACAGAACATTTAACATTCCCCCAATATGAAGTATTAAAATTGGTAACCTTTTAAAGAGACTTTGGCAGCATGAAAGCTACTGCCAGGTATCTCTCTTTGTGTCCTAAAGACAGTAAAAAGGAATACGTTGCCCTCCTCGTTTTAACGGCGTGGTTCCCACTTACGTGAAACCGTAGCCGCATCTGCTGTCACAAAAGAAGAAATAAATGAGGGACTGCGTCCATTTTTAGACCTTTGAGGTTTGAACCGTTCCATCAGAACGCTCAAGTTTAATATATATATATATATATATATATAGCTTACCATTATCGGGCCCTTCCATTCAACCAAGCAATGTTACATAGATGATTGGCTGATACTGGCCCAGTCTCAAGAGCTTGCGCTTCGACATCGAGATCGATCCCCGCTCATCTTCTCTCGCTGGGGCTGAGATGCAACAGCAAGAAGAGTGTTCTCTCTCCCGCCCAGAGGGTAACGTGCTTGGGGATTAAATGGGACTCTGTCACCATCGGGGGCACATCTGTCTCCCCTCGTGTCAAGACCATTTTAAACACCCTAAGCAACATCTGGATAGGTCAGGACATTACATGGGTCTCATGGCAGCGCGTCCACAGTGATCCCTCTGGGCCTTTTGCACATAAGACCACATAAGAAACTGACCCTAAAGATGTTTTTCTTATGGCTATGACTTCTTTAAAAAGAATCGGGGATATGCAGGCCCTGTTGATCTCGCCATCCTGCTTAGACTTTGCCCCTGGAATGGTAAAAGTGATTTTGCATCCTCATCCTGACTACCTGCCTAAGGTTCCTTTCTTGACTGTACATCCGGTCACTCTCTAGACATTCTGTCCTCCGCCGTTCAAAACGCCGGAGAAATCTCACAGACTGTGTCCAGTCCGTGCTCTTGACCACTGTAACCCTGTTCCCTGAAAAAGCGGAACGAGATGCTGTGCTGCATTGCCGTCCCAGGACTGCTCTTCAGACAAAATATCCTGATGATGCATCTGTGGCTCATCTATTTATGAGCGCTGGTGACGTCACCGACCGAGGCTATAATACCTCCGCGTCAATTCTATTGATGTGTTGCACACAATATTCACAGCTGGTCACGGTTAAAGACGTTCCCAATGCGCTAAGCAGCGCAGCATCTCGTTCCGCTTTTTCAGGGAACAGAGTTAGTCAAGTAACCCGTGTCGTTTTTATGCATGTTTGGCCCGGGGTTTTGTTGCATTTATTCTGTTGTGACCACTAGGGGTCACCGTGGAGATGGGTGTCGGATTGTTTCAATACAATACGGCACATTTGCTTCAACTGTTTCAGTGTTTCACGAAGCCTTGATCTGGCCACTACTAGAAACAAGGCAGAAAATCAAAATCATAACACATGAAAACCAGGGAGAGTGCACTCAGAAATGCAGTGTAATGCAGACTTTTGCAAAGAGTGAGTGAAAACACAGGGCTTATAAAGGAAGAGCTTGACAGGATAATGATACACAGCTGGAAGTTATCAAATAATCAGTCCAGGCAATGGGTTATGGGAATTGAAGTTCATGATGGGAAAGCAAGGCGGTCTGGTGGAGATCATGGCCACTCCAGCTGGTGGATGCAACAACCTCATAGCTGGTTGAATTGGTTCATTGCTTATAACGCTTTAACACATACTTTTTATTAGATGGTCTTTTGAAGAATCTCAATTGGAGGGATTTTCTTAGCAAATATAAATACATTTGATTGCTTGATGAATTTATCATCATGCCGTTAATTAATCGGTTTTGACCCACTGACAGCACTATTATAAAGTCTTTATGTAGTTGTTGCAAATATCCATCCACGATGGCTGACTTCAGCATAGAGCTCAGGCAGGCATGTGTGAACACGTGATCGTGAAGCAGTGATTCACTGCAGAACCACGACATGCATTTGCTTCTGAGAGCTTTCACACTGTTAATTGTGATGAGCTTGTGTGTCATTTTGAAAGGACGGCGACGCTCCATTTATAGTTTTGACCTTTAATTCTTTTGCAGCAAGGGATGAAAAAGGAAACGTTTAGAAATGGCGTCACTGAAACGGCGTACAGGGCGGCAACAAGCACGAACGGAAACTGAGAGATGTGCAGGTGAGTTTTATTTTTTTTAGTGCTTTGATTCTGACACCATTTATACTCTTTCTTTAATTAGATTTTTCAATTTCGGTTTTGCAGTTGAGTCTCCTGAAAGCCACAGAGAGAAGCAGGATTTGGGGAAAGTTTCCAGCCGAAATGTATTGCAAGGCTTTATGGGTGTACATTTAAAGAGAAAGACGCCACACCATGTCTCTCCAAACCCAAATGATATCTGTAATATCATAAAATGGAAGTAAATAGGAACCAAAACCACAGAAAAAAAAAAGTAAGTGGTGAGTAAATGAGTGAACTATCCCTTTGTTTTTCACTGAAAACCCTTGTCAGGTCTTTTTAATCAAGCAGTTCAGAAAACTGCTCAGATTCATTCATTCATGAATCTGGAATTTAGCTCGCGAGTTAAATGGACTGTTTTCATATTTGTATGATGTTTTTCTATCATTTTTGAGCTTGACATCCCCAAATTGTGTAATTAATCCCATTCCATGATAAAATGAGTGGAAGATGTTTCATCTTGTGGCTCTCTGCACTTCTAGTACAGGCCTGTTTAGTGCCTAATACACAGATGTGCACTTTTACCATGGGAAACGGTTCTTACACTTGGGCTTGACAAACTTGCACTACTGGTCCTGCAGAGTAATGATTCCACTCTTCTTCTTATGCTGTTTTCCTTCTCCTCCTGTGTTGTATATACAGAAATACTGGGCATATTGGTAAAGGAAGCAAAATTTTACAACATTATACAGTACACACTAGTTGAATCTTTCGCATTTTTGTGCAATGATGCCTGAATAGATTCGAAATATGCTTTTAAATTGCAGTTAAAACCTTCTGAATAATTGCATCACTTTTTTATCTTCTTCTTGACATCCTATAAGTTTATCTGAGGTAGGCTTAGAAATTATATGGAAGCTTGTTTCCGCCACGTAATAACATTTTTTTTAAAGATAATTGAGACTTTTTATGTCACAATTCTGACTTTTTTTCTCTCACAATTGCAAGATATAAACTTAGGTTTATATAAAAGGTTATTTTGAGTCCAATTCTGAGTACAAAAAAGTTTACATCACAATTCTGATTTTAGAACTGAGAATTGCGACTTTATATCACACAATTATGAGAAAAAAATGAAGAATTATGAGATTAAAAGTCACAATTACCTTTTTTTTTTAGTTAAAATGTTTTATTTCATGGCAGAACCAAGCTTCCAAAAAAAAAAAGTCTGATTACCTTTTTTTTTTAATTTTTTTTTATATTCTGTGGCGGAAAAAAGCTTCCATAATAACCAGAGGTGACGCCGCAACATATTTTTTATGTTAATCAGAGTTTTTTCCTAACAAGCCAATACGTAACAATTCTATTTTAGGAACGGTTTATATTTCTGTGCGCTTTATTCTGTGACGTCGCGGCTGGAACAACAAACACACAAAGTATGACAGTGATAATCTCAGGTACTCATTTTGTACTTTACATACTAGGTATGTATTTTTAATTATGTTAAAATGGTGTAATGTTTATGAATTTGATTATGTACTTCTCCATTGCGAATGCAGTGCACTTGCAGAGACTCCGCCCACACGCTCTTCTGATTGGCTGTGATTTTTGATTGATTTTGTCGCGTCTGGTGTGGATGGACAATACACGTTAAAATTTCAATTTTAAAAATTAGGTATTACACCAAGACCTGTACAAAAGAAAGACAATATTACAATATCAGCGCTGATTCGATGTGCAAAAACGAAATGAAATTCAAGAGCGAGTCAACCTTGATCCATGAGGTTGAATCATCCTCAAATAAACGTTGAAATGCTGGCGAGGTTGGAATTGAAACAAACTCCGGTTCCACAGCACTAAAACCCAGTTCTCACCCAGAACCACCTTAAACTTTGAAGTTGTCATGACAGTCATCGCACATTTAATTTCTGTTGTTTCTTTTTTAGCATTGTTAATCACCAAAAAATCACATGTAGAGACATTATATGTGCATATAATTAGATTATTGCTCTATTTTGAAATCTGAAATGATATTGTCGTTTGTCAACTGTCTGCTGAGAGCAGTACATGCAAGATGAATTGTTTTCCAGATATATTTTGATTCCATACCTTTTTTAAGCCAAACTTACCTTTTTTGGGGGGTTTGCTATTTGCTTAATGTGTGTGTGATTTGTACTTTGTGAATATTATTTGATTTTTACTTTGGATTGTAGCTGGATTGTGATTTTTCTCTGCTTATGGGAAAATGTCTAGATAATTGTATCATGTTGTCAAAAAAAAGATGAACAGAAAGTGGACATTTAGGATATTTTTGTAATAAAATATTAAATGTGGCTGTGTAAAATGACATTTGGCATCTGCGTGACCAAAAATGTACATTTTAATCTTGCATAAAACCTGTATTTCTGAAATAAAAGTGCAATCCTAAAATAAACGTTTTATGTTAAGGTATGGTTTCTTTTTATGTTACATTATCGTGTTACAGTGTGTTATTGCTGAAATCATGACATTTATAGTTTGGTAATAAATTGTCAATTATTTACAGTACAAGCAAATCCTGTCAAAGGAATTATGGGTAACATTTTAGAATATGTATACAATAATATTTTGCAAACTATTCGTTAATAGTTCATTCATAGTTAATATATTATATTCTCTACATTTGTTAATATATTAATATACAAATAGTGAGTTCTTTATTCATTGTCACATTGTTTAATTGGCTCATATGTAAAAAGTTAGATAAAGTTTTTTTTTAGCTTTGCTAACTTAACTATAAATAGTTCTCACTTTTTAGATTAGGTCACGGAAAATGGGAAAAACTCATTTATTTCTGTAAACAACATATGCCAACATGTGTGTGTAAACATTTCAATATATTTGTAAACATTTTAAGGCACTGAATATGAATGCACATGAATAATATGAATTTACTCCTAATAACCAAACAAAAAAAAAGTCTCTTTGGGAGGTGGAAGGACAGACATCTCTCAGATTTCATCAAAACAGATCTTCATTTGTGTTCCGAAGATGCACAAAACGACATGAGGGAATATTCATGTTTGGTTGAACTATCGTGTGACTTGTGCTACAGTAGAGCTTCTGTTGGCTCAGGCCAGACACCTGTGATGAGGAAAAAAACGCGAATCACGCGAATCAATCATGAGAAATGTCAGTTTACTGTGTATGATTGAATTTCCTCTTTGTGATTTTAATAAAAGAGTCGGCATCAACAGCCGTTAAACCTTAAACACATGTCTCTATAATAGAGACAGATTATGGAATGTCATTTCGTCAAGCAGACATTTGTTTTATCACTGTGACTTCTGAAGAAATCAGTTGTATTAATTAGTCACATGTATGTTTACTCGTGGTCTCCACCCTACACTAGAAACGACGAGCTGTGAGCCAGGCGGCGCTTTATGACACACACAAATTTCCCAGTGTGCTCTAAAGTTCCTGTCGCAATATTGGAGAGATTGAACGCTGGCTTCATCGAGGGTCTTTTTGGTGCTGCGTTTAGCCTGTTCTGCTCATGGTTGTTCAGTAGAATCATTGTTTTGTATGTTTATTGAGTTTGTTTCAGATGGCCACTTATCAATGTTAAATGATGATGACGTGAATAGCAGAAAGTGTCCATACTTCATATAGTACATGATCCTGTGCCGTATGTGTATAAAAGGCTCTCACTGAAAGAAGACTTCTATTGTGGGACTTTTATTTTGATGGTTATTTTAGGGTGCGATACCCTTGCTTCCAGAAGAAGGCATTATTGTTTTTTTTTTTGCTGCCTGCTGCGTCAATATAGATTCCCTTTCGAGAGGTCTCTCCTATTGCGTAAGTAGCTTACGCTATGGGAAAACTCCTTTTCTCGAGAAATATTGAAGTCTTTATGTAAAACGCATTGCAGCTGCACAGCATACAGCAGTGAGCGAGGCAGCTCGGTCATTGGCTGTGCTGCGGCAACTGCACGAACCTATGACGGGGCGACTCTGAACACGCTTCCAATGAGCGTGCTTCGCGCCCGCGCGCGTCAGAGCCCGCCAAGATGGGCGTGGCCAAGGGTATATATTGGGCGCCCCGTCGTCTGAGTTCTTTAGATTTAATCTCATTCAGCAAAGACCATTCTCTTCGCTGAATCCTCCGGATTTTTGGAGTCTTTTCGCCGCCGTCGACAAGCCTACAGCAGGACTGCTACGAGGACGCCGGCGCCTTCAGCCGCCTTCGAACGCCTTCTGCTAAGCCATCCGGCGCGCATCACCTCATATCCTTTTCTAAAGCTATATCAAGTGTTCGCTCCACGCAACACTTTCTGAAAGAGCAAATTAAGGCGTTGTTTCAAATGCCTTCCTGCGCCTCGTGTCGAGGCCTTCTTCCGGACGGGGGTCGTCACATTATCTGCTCTCGCTGCCTGGGTCCGGACCATGCAGAGGCTGCCCTTACTCGAGGCGGATGCCCCGAGTGTGACTCCCTGGGCCTCACCGAGCTGCGCGCTCGCCTCGCCGCTTTCGCCGCGAAAGAGCCTACTACCACGTGCCACCGTTCCCTCTAGTTGAGCCGCGCAAGAAGAAGCGCCGCTCACAGAGGCCGCCAGAGCACGCGGATTATAGTGACGTCACGCCGGGCCAATCCCCGCGTGCCTCACCGCCACCCGAGGACTCCCCGCCGCCAGTTCAGTTCACGCAGGCAGACCAACACCCCCCCAGCGGAGCGTTGGGTCTCGTCTCGTTTGGCGCGTCAGGGGATGATGACGGAAAGGATGACAGCCTTTCTTTTGATGCTGCATCCGACGACTGGCCGGGCTCGTCCTTCGACCCCGCGCCATCGACGTTAGCGGGCACGAGTGTGGGCTCCAGCATGGACTCGGAGATCTTCCGCATCCTGTCCAAGGCCGTGGAAGACCTCGGGCTCGATTGGTCTTCCCCGGAAGAACCCGCCCGCAGCCGACTAAACGAGTGGTTCCTGCAGGGGCGCCGGCAGGCCCCTCGACAAAGGCCCTCCCCTTTCTTCCCGGAAGTTCACGACGAACTCACAAAGTCGTGGAAAGCCCCTCACTCCGCTCGCCTGAAGCCTTCTTTCTCTTCATCGCTCTCATCTGTGGACGGCGCGAAAGAAAGGCTACGAGGGAACTCCGCCCCTCGAGGAGGCTGTGGCCAACCACCTGTGCCCACCCTCCACCGCTGGATGGAAAGCCAAAGCTTCTCATCCCTCGAAGCGCTGCCGATCTACCTCAGCTCTCGCCGGTCGCGCATACGCCGCCGCCGGCCAAGCTGCGTCAGCGCTTCACTCAATGGCTGTCCTCCAAGTTTACCAAGCCAAACTTCTCCGCACCATGGACGAGTCTGGACCTGATCCTGAGGCGTTTAAGGACCTGCGCAGCGCCACCGACATAGCTCTGCGAGCCACAAAAGCCACCGCCCAATCCATCGGCCGTGCTATGGCTAAGCTAACTGTCCTTGAGCGCCATCTGTGGCTGACGCTAACAGAGATGAAAGATGCAGATAAGGCACCGTTCCTCGATGCGTCTATCTCCCAAAGCGGCCTGTTCGGACCGGCGGTAAGAGAGTTCGCTGAGCGCTTCACCGAACCCCGGAAGGATTCGCAGGCTATGCGTCACTTCCTGCCCAAGCGCTCCAGCTCGTCGCAGAGCCGCCAAAAGCCGCCTCAGCAGCAGCGAGTCAAGATGGCACCTCCCGTCTCTCAGCCCAGACCTGAAACTGACTTCCGACACCGCTCGCGCTCCGCCAACAGGAAGCAACCGCCCGAGCGACGGGGACCTCGGCCCAAGATTGTGCTGAACCCGGGGCCTCGTAAGTCTTCCTAGCTATAGGGAGAAAAAGAGAGAGCGCGTGTCTCGCAAAAGCCGGACCACTCTCTCCAAAACGTTTAAAGCATTACCCGGTCCCCTTACAGGCGGCTGGAAATGTCTGTACAGCAGCCAATGGGCCAGCCGCACAGCTCGCTCACCTGCAAACAAACGCCGTTTTAACGGCGACACACAGAAATCACATAAAGAGTCATTTTCTGCCTGTGTCATCAAGGGGTCACGTGTCCACACTGAAGTGCGCATTCCCACATATCAAAACTGTCAAAGCAGTGCCAAATGCTTCCCCAGCTCAGGCTGGACGCCCCATAAATGTAGATCGTGTGCCCACTGTCATGTATGCACCACTACACATAAGCACTGTTCCCACAGTTATAAACACTTCCCCAGTAAAAGCGGGAAATTCTATCAGGGTAGCGCGTGCGCCCGCTGTCATGCACGCACCCCTACTCACAAACACTGTTTACATGGCCAAAAACCTCCCGCCACGAGCGGGAAGTTTTATGAAAGTGGCGCGCGTGCCTACTACAGTTTATGCACCCCCACCCATAAGCACTGTCCATACAGTCTTAAACATTTCTCCAGCCCACGCCGTGAGCATTACAGATGTGGCGAGCGTGCCTGTAATCTCACACGCACCCCTGCACTCGGCACTCAACAAAGCTGCTCAGCGCGCGCCCGCCCCTCTGAGAGCTGTAAGCTCAGTATTAGCACGGAGCGATTCGCCGGCGGGAGCCATACGTCACTGCGACACGCCCCCAGCCAGCATTCAGCCCATATCTGTGCGAGCGAAAGCTTGGGAAAATATCCCCGACATGCCGAAGTGGGTGTTGAACATAATAAAACACGGTTACTCGCTTCAATTCGCTCGCAGACCACCCCGCTTCTCAGCGGTGGTCGAGACGAAAGTGAGAAAAGATGTTTCACATGTTCTACGCACCGAGGTGCTCAAACTGATAGAGAAGGGCGCTGTAGAAACTGTTCCTCCCTCTATGAGCGAGGCGGGTTTTTACAGCCGCTATTTTCTCGTCCCGAAGAAGGATGGTGGTCTCCGCCCCATCCTAGATCTCAGACATCTGAACAAAGCTTTAATGATTCGCTCGTTCAGAATGTTAACAAACAAAAACATCCTCGTGCAAGTTCGCCCGGGGGATTGGTTTCTATCAGTGGATCTGAAAGACGCTTACTTTCACATTCCGATAGCGCCTCATCACAGGCCATTTCTGAGATTCGCTTTCGAGGGACAGTCATACCAGTACACAGTACTACCATTCGGCCTATCACTGGCACCCCGTACATTTACGAAATGTATGGATGCAGCACTCTCCCCCCTGAGACAGCGGGGAGTGCGAATACTGAATTATCTCGACGATTGGCTAGTCCTAGCACAATCAGAGAGTCAGTTAATGACACACAGGTCTTGGATTACCAGCCATCTAAAATGCCTGGGCCTAAGAATCAATTTTGCAAAGAGCATGCTATCTCCCAGCCAGAATATTTCTTTTCTGGGAATAGTGCTAGACTCAGTGCAGATGACGGCGCGCCTCTCATCAGAGCGCGCGCTCACTATTCGGCGCCTAGCAACATCGTTCAGAGCGGGCGCGCGCGCCCCCGTCAAGCGATTTCAAAGGATGCTCGGTCTCATGGCCTCGGCATCAGCTGTACTCCAGCTAGGATTGTTGCACATGCGTCCTCTCCAACGCTGGCTAAAAAGCCGTGTCCCCACTCACGCGTGGCGCTCGGGCCATGTTTTAATCAGTGAATCCAAACTTGAATCCTGAGACATGCGAAGTACCGAGCGTGCTCGTTTTCTTACAAGAGCTGTTGGAGGCAGGCCGCACTCCCTCCACGCTCAAAGTATATGTGGCTGCCATAGCGGCGTCACACGATCCTGTGGAAGGACGCACACTAGGGAAAAACTACCTAGTTGTTCGTTTCCTGAGAGGCGCCAGGAGGATAAATCCCCCACGCCCCCCCTCAGTGCCGATCTGGGACCTGGCCACGGTCCTGGACGCACTCAAGAGTGCCCCGTTCGAACCTCTACGAACTGTGCACCTTAAACAGCTCTCGCTCAAAACTGCTCTCTTGCTGGCTCTCGCCTCAGTCAAGAGAGTGGGCGACCTGCACGCGCTGTCATCAAGCGCTGCCTGCCTGGAATTTGGACCTAACGACAGCAGAGTTGTCCTTAGGCCAAGACACGGGTATATTCCTAAGGTGCTCTCTACACCCTTCAGAGCACAGGTGATATCCCTGGCCGCGCTATCGTCTCCAGCAGACGAAAGTGACGCCAATTTACTCTGCCCAGTCAGGGCGCTCAGAGTATATTTGGAACGTTCTGCCCTGTTCAGACAGACAGAGCAATTATTTGTATGCTTTGGCGGCAGCACCAAAGGTTTCGCTGTTTCAAAGCAGAGAATATCGCGCTGGATAGTTGATGCTATAGCGCTGGCTTATGAAGCCAAGGGCCTTCAGTGCCCCTTGGGCATCAGAGCTCACTCTACGAGAGGCATGGCCTCCTCGTGGGCGTGGTCAAGTGGGATACCCATTCAAGATATTTGTGCGGCAGCAGGCTGGGCCTCACCGTCAACATTTATCAGGTTTTATAACCTACAGGTCCCCTCATTGCATTCCAACATACTGTCGGTCTAACTATGTATAGGCTGGAGTGTGTATATGCTGAGCATTATCTCCTCCCTTATAGGGTCCGTCTCTGACTGACTTAGAGGGTTTTTTTATGCATATCAGTACATAGAATGTGCTTGTGTGTTTTTCCACTGAACGCCCATTGGGCCGTTCTACATTATCCCTTATAAAGCCCGCCTTCGGCCGGCTCGTTGGATAATTACTTTGCTTGAAGGCTCAGGCATCTGCCTCTGGCTATAATAGAGCGAAGTCAGCACGCACGGCGTTTTACATGGTGTTCCCATAGCGTAAGCTACTTACGCAATAGGAGAGACCTCTCGAAAGGGAACGACTCGGTTACTAACGTAACCTCGGTTCCCTGAGAGGAGGGAACGAGTATTGCGTAAGCTGCCGTGCTTGTGCTTGGTCAGTTCGCTTCAGTCGATTGAACCTAAAGAACTCAGACGACGGGGCGCCCAATATATACCCTTGGCCACGCCCATCTTGGCGGGCTCGAAGCACGCTCATTGGAAGCGTGTTCAGAGTCGCCCCGTCATAGGTTCGTGCAGTTGCCGCAGCACAGCCAATGACCGAGCTGCCTCGCTCACTGCTGTATGCTGTGCAGCTGCAATGCGTTTTACATAAAGACTTCAATATTTCTCGAGAAAAGGAGTTTTCCCATAGCGTAAGCTACTTACGCAATACTCGTTCCCTCCTCTCAGGGAACCGAGGTTACGTTAGTAACCGAGTCGTTATGGAGAGAACGGCAGCTGCGCACCTAGAAGTTTCTTCCTGCCTGTTATCTCGGATGTTCGTTTGGCGTTTGGTGTTAAAGTATTAGTACATGACCATAAAGTAAGTTTTCTCTGATTTCGATGTTTTCACCATGTTTTAAGTGTATTATTGAACCTTGTGCATTTACATGTGCATGCCCGGACATGTACCGATTCATGTGTGATCGTTTGTCAAATGTGACAGTTTACGTTGTATATGTCTGTAATAGATTAACTAATCATTTTGCGGGAGTATAATCAAGTATTATTTCCCTTTGATTATTCCAATTTGGGAATTTAGGTTATTTGTTTACGCATCTGGATTCATTAATAATATATAATAATGCCCAAGTAATTTTTGTGACCAAACTAATAGTTTATATTGTCTTCCATTGCCCATCCTATTCATATTTTGGACTTTAACTGTTATTTAGAGGTGATACTGAATATGTTAGTACTCTGTATACAGATGGGACTGATTCATCTGTTAATGTACACCTTTATACTTCTACTAATGTAATATGTCTTTTGTTATTTTAGACTAATATTCAATACACTTTGGAAAGAAGCACCAGTCTCCTCATTCTTTGTGTCCTGACCGACACCCAGGAGTGTATATTGCTAACAAGTAGAACTAGAGCCTAGCAGTGAACTTTCCTCTTCAACAGTATGGTAATATGCAAATCATTTAGGAGGAGAATCTCTTGACATCTTTGACTCTTAAACCACAGAAAGAAAGAAAAGAAAAGAACAGAGCTGGGTGTGTTAATGTGCATCATTTGAAGATGTTTATTGTGCATATGCATTAATATCTTCCTCTGCCACCGAGTAATTTACAGTCAAACCAAAAATCAGACACCAGATATAATTTTTTTATATTTGTTTTACTAGTGGGTGCAGGACATTATAGTTCATTTATGTAAGTGAGAATAGCAAAATAAAGTGATACGTGACATATACTGAACCCAAAAATTATTTTTTGATTAAAATGTATACAAATTTGGGACCAAAAATTATTCAGACACTTTGACCTGACGATGTTTTGCTTAAGGGTTTTTTCTTTAATTGCTAATGTGGCCTTTTTACACACAGACTGAACAAAATGAAGCGTTGCTTGGTAATTGGTTCACCATCTAATTGTGTATTTAAGTTTAACAGCTGACAGATATTCAACATAATTCATCTGTGAGACATGAAGACATCTGTGAAATATCAACTGATTTGATAACTCTTAAAATAAGTAAATAATAAATAAACTTTGATAAGTTATTGTCATATTGTATTACCATTTTCTAAACTATAGCAAATAAACTGATAATGTGAGAAATGTTGATGTCTGAATAAATTTTGGTTTGACTGTAAGTGTATTGTGTTTTGTGGCTGCATTTATTTGATTAAATTTATTTTGTTGTCTGAATATATTTTGAAATGTATTTTTTTTCTGTAATGCAAAGCTGAATTTTCATCATTACTCCAGTGATCATGGACATGGTCCTTCAGAAATCATATGCTTTCTATTATTAATCTATAATATGCTGTTTTGCTGCTCAAGAAACATTTCTTTATTCATTTTAAAAACAGTTCTGCTCAATATTTTTTTTATGGAAATGGTAACGGATACTTTATTTTTTTTAAGATTTTTTGTTGAATGGACAGTCCAAAAGAACACCCTTTATTTGAAATAGAAATATTTTGCAACATTATAAATGTCTTTATTTATTTTTGTTCCTGAATAAAAGTGTTTCTTTCTTTTTTAACCCAAAGTTTTGAACAGTAGTGTTCGCAAAAAAAATACTATTGGAGCTTAATTTTCTGATTGTTTTTTTTTAAATATTTTTATTGTATTTCTTTTTTTGTGTGTTCAGTTGTACACAGACTAAATCTACAGTGTTTATTCAGTAAGAACTAATTAAAAGCAAATTAATCCGTGAAGTAGTATACGCAGCTCTCCTGGGCGTCCTCTCCATGATTTCTGTGTTTGTGAGGAGCCGAGTGTGTCTTTCAGCACAGCATTCACTTCCTGAGGCCTCTCTTAGTTCTCTTTGTCCTATAGAAGAAAACATAGCCAAGAAAATAACAGCCTTTAGTTTACAAAAGAGCCATGAACCATGTTTTGTTATTATGTATGGCTAAGGTCGGAGAGAATCGTCGTGCTCATTGGCTGCCGTCTATGAAAATGACTAGACACTTATCGTTGCTTTATCAGCGGCGACAACGGGGAAATGAGTACCTGTACGGCTGAAAAACGGAAAAGATCTGAAGACAGAAAGGCAAACAGAGACAAAAACGTGCGTAGTTATCGGTACGACATCCATGAAAGATTAGACGATAGAGAGAATCCTTAGTAGATGCTCAAGTTACTTATTTAGACTGATAAGATAATTCATTACTATGTTAACTGTCCATATTTATAACTTTATAAACTATAACACTGGCTTCCGGTAATGACCATATGCGAGTCTAGTTCCGGCGGAATAGCGACCTCTGACCCGACGCATGACTTATTGACAAACGCGGAAGTGCGTCGGGTCAAAGGTCACTCTTCCACTGGAACTAGACTCACGTACAGCCGTTTCCAAGCCAGTGATTACATTTACAAAGTTATAAATATGGATATTTTTTCTTACAAAACCCCATCGTTTCTCTTCAGAAGGCCTTTATTAACCCCTGGACCCGTATGGATTACTTTTATGATGGAGGGATGTGCTTTTTTCGGGGATTCAAAAATTCAGTTACTATTCATTCCCATTATAAAGCTGGGAAGACCCAGGATATTTTTAAATATAACTCTGATTGTGTCTGTTTTCTGTTTCTTGTGTCTGTTGGGCCATGTTTTAATCAGAGCGAATCACGGCTGCATAAAAGCCCTGACGCCCTGGAAAGCTGTCGACTGGTATCAGTCCGGTGTGAGTTTGGGCGTGAACACAAGGAGAAAAATGATCACGACAGATGCCTCCAAAATAGGTTGGGGGGCCCTTTACGAGGGCAGGCCTGTCTCCGGCTTGTGGTCAAACCCGGAGAAGCGCCTACATATAAACTGTCTGGAATTGAAAGCGGTCGCCTTGGCGCTCAGAGCCCTGCTTCCGTACCTGAGAGACGAGCACGTCCTGGTCCGAACGGACAACATGACGGTAGTCTCATACATAAATCGCCAAGGTGGACTCAGGTCGAGCTCCCTGCACTCGATGGCCAGGGAACTCATCCTATGGTCCCAGTGCAACCTGCGCTCGCTGAGAGCAGCTCATGTGCCAGGTGTCCTGAACCAGGGAGCGGACATGCTGTCCAGAGACAAAGTTCTCCCAGGAGAATGGTCTCTCCACCCCCTGACGATTCAGTGGTTGTGGCAAACCTTTGGCAGAGCAGAGGTCGACCTCTTTGCCTCCAAGGAAAATGCACACTGCCCTCTCTTCTTTTCAAAGAGCACAGACGCGCTCGCCCAAGTCTGGCCGAGCCGCCCATTGTACGCCTTTCCCCCGATCGCGATGCTACCTCAGGTCATCAGTCGGGTCAAGGAGGAGAAATGTGCAGTGCTCCTGGTAGCCCCACTCTGGAAGAACCAGACGTGGTTTCCAGAACTGATGCAGATGATGCAATCTGCCCCATGGCCGATTCCGCTGAGGCTAGATCTCCTCAGGCAGGCCAACGGGATGATCCTCCATCCCCGCCCCGATCTGTGGGCCCTCCATGCATGGCCCCTCAACGGGTTCCCGGGAACCTCCCCAGTGGAGTGTTGAGAACCATCACTGAGGCACGAGCGCCCTCTACAAGGCGCTTATATGCCCAGAAATGGAAGGGGTTCAGTGACTGGTGTAAAACCAGGAACTTGAATCCTGAGACATGCGAAGTACCGAGCGTGCTCGTTTTCTTACAAGAGCTGTTGGAGGCAGGCCGCACTCCCTCCACGCTCAAAGTATATGTGGCTGCCATAGCGGCGTCACACGATCCTGTGGAAGGACGCACACTAGGGAAAAACTACCTAGTTGTTCGTTTCCTGAGAGGCGCCAGGAGGATAAATCCCCCATGCCCCCCCTCAGTGCCGATCTGGGACCTGGCCACGGTCCTGGACGCACTCTAGAGTGCCCCGTTCGAACCTCTACGAACTGTGCACCTTAAACAGCTCTCGCTCAAAACTGCTCTCGCTGGCTCTCGCCTCAGTCAAGAGAGTGGGCGACCTGCACGCGCTGTCATCAAGCGCTGCCTGCCTGGAATTTGGACCTAACGACAGCAGAGTTGTCCTTAGGCCAAGACACGGGTATATTCCTAAGGTGCTCTCTACACCCTTCAGAGCACAGGTGATATCCCTGGCCGCGCTATCGTCTCCAGCAGACGAAAGCGAGGCCAATTTACTCTGCCCAGTCAGGGCGCTCAGAGTATATTTGGAACGTTCTGCCCTGTTCAGACAGACAGAGCAATTATTTGTATGCTTTGGCGGCCGCACCAAAGGTTTCGCTGTTTCAAAGCAGAGAATATCGCGCTGGATAGTTGATGCTATAGCGCTGGCTTATGAAGCCAAGGGCCTTCAGTGCTCCTTGGGCATCAGAGCTCACTCTACGAGAGGCATGGCCTCCTTGTGGGCGTGGTCAAGTGGGATACCCATTCAAGATATTTGTGCGGCAGCAGGCTGGGCCTCACCGTCAACATTTATCAGGTTTTATAACCTACAGGTCCCCTCATTGCATTCCAACATACTGTCGGTCTAACTATGTATAGGCTGGAGTGTGTATATGCTGAGCATTATCTCCTCCCGTATAGGGTCCGTCTCTGACTGACTTAGAGGGGTTTTTTATGCATATCAGTACATAGAATGTGCTTGTGTGTTTTTCCACTGAACGCCCATTGGGCCGTTCTACATTATCCCTTATAAAGCCCGCCTTCGGCCGGCTCGTTGGATAATTACTTTGCTTGAAGGCTCAGGCATCTGCCTCTGGCTATAATAGAGCGAAGTCAGCACGTACGGCGTTTTACATGGTGTTCCCATAGCGTAAGCTACTTACGCAATAGGAGAGACCTCTCGAAAGGGAACGACTCGGTTACTAACGTAACCTCGGTTCCCTGAGAGGAGGGAACGAGTATTGCGTAAGCTGCCGTGCTTGTGCTTGGTCAGTTCGCTTCAGTCGATTGAACCTAAAGAACTCAGACGACGGGGCGCCCAATATATACCCTTGGCCACGCCCATCTTGGCGGGCTCGAAGCACGCTCATTGGAAGCGTGTTCAGAGTCGCCCCGTCATAGGTTCGTGCAGTTGCCGCAGCACAGCCAATGACCGAGCTGCCTCGCTCACTGCTGTATGCTGTGCAGCTGCAATGCGTTTTACATAAAGACTTCAATATTTCTCGAGAAAAGGAGTTTTCCCATAGCGTAAGCTACTTACGCAATACTCGTTCCCTCCTCTCAGGGAACCGAGGTTACGTTAGTAACCGAGTCGTTATGGAGAGAACGGCAGCTGCGCACCTAGAAGTTTCTTCCTGCCTGTTATTTCGGATGTTCGTTTGGCGTTTGGTGTTAAAGTATTAGTACATGACCATAAAGTAAGTTTTCTCTGATTTCGATGTTTTCGCCATGTTTTAAGTGTATTATTGAACCTTGTGCATTTACATGTGCATGCCCGGACATGTACCGATTCATGTGTGATCGTTTGACAGATAAACCAGATGTGTAACGTGATTTCTGCTAAATATAGTCAAATGTGACAGTTTACGTTGTATATGTCTGTAATAGGTTAACTAATCATTTTGCGGGAGTATAATCAAGTATTATTTCCCTTTGATTATTCCAATTTGGGAATTTAGGTTATTTGTTTATGCATCTGGATTCATTAATAATATATAATAATGCCCAAGTAATTTTTGTGACCAAACTAATAGTTTATATTGTCTTCCATTGCCCATCCTATTCATATTTTGGACTTTAACTGTTATTTAGAGGTGATACTGAATATGTTAGTACTCTGTATACAGATGGGACTGATTCATCTGTTAATGTACACCTTTATACTTCTACTAATGTAATATGTCTTTTGTTATTTTAGACTAATATTCAATACACTTTGGAAAGAAGCACCAGTCTCCTCATTCTTTGTGTCCTGACCGACACCCAGGAGTGTATATTGCTAACAAGTAGAACTAGAGCCTAGCAGTGAAACTTTCCTCTTCAACAGTATGGTAATATGCAAATCATTTAGGAGGAGAATCTCTTGACCTCTTTGACTCTTAAACCACAGAAAGAAAGAAAAGAAAAGAACAGAGCTGGGTGTGTTAATGTGCATCATTTGAAGATGTTTATTGTGCATATGCATAAATATCTTCCTCTGCCACCGAGTAATTTACAGTCAAACCAAAAATCAGACACCAGATATAATTTTTTTATATTTGTTTTACTAGTGGGTGCAGGACATTATAGTTCATTTATGTAAGTGAGAATAGCAAAATAAAGTGATATGTGACATATACTGAACCCAAAAATTATTTTTTGATTAAAATGTATAAAAATTTGGGACCAAAAATTATTCAGACACTTTGACCTGACGATGTTTTGCTTAAGGGTTTTTTCTTTAATTGCTAATGTGGCCTTTTTACACACAGACTGAACAAAATGAAGCGTTGCTTGGTAATTGGTTCACCATCTAATTGTGTATTTAAGTTTAACAGCTGACAGATATTCAACATAATTCATCTGTGAGACATGAAGACATCTGTGAAATATCAACTGATTTGATAACTCTTAAAATAAGTAAATAATAAATAAACTTTGATAAGTTATTGTCATATTGTATTACCATTTTCTAAACTATAGCGAATAAACTGATAATGTGAGAAATGTTGATGTCTGAATAAATTTTGGTTTGACTGTAAGTGTATTGTGTTTTGTGGCTGCATTTATTTGATTAAATTTATTTTGTTGTCTGAATATATTTTGAAATGTATTTTTTTTTCTGTAATGCAAAGCTGAATTTTCATCATTACTCCAGTGATCATGGACATGGTCCTTCAGAAATCATGTGCTTTCTATTATTAATCTATAATATGCTGTTTTGCTGCTCAAGAAACATTTCTTTATTCATTTTAAAAACAGTTCTGCTCAATATTTTTTTTATGGAAATGGAAACGGATACATTATTTTTTTTAAGATTTTTTGTTGAATGGACAGTCCAAAAGAACACCCTTTATTTGAAATAGAAATATTTTGCAACATTATAAATGTCTTTATTTATTTTTGTTCCTGAATAAAAGTGTTTCTTTCTTTTTTAACCCAAAGTTTTTGAACAGTAGTGTTCGCAAAAAAAATACTATTGGAGCTTAATTTTCTGATTGTTTTTTTTTAAATATTTTTATTGTATTTCTTTTTTTGTGTGTTCAGTTGTACACAGACTAAATCTACAGTGTTTATTCAGTAAGAACTAATTAAAAGCAAATTAATCCGTGAAGTAGTATACGCAGCTCTCCTGGGCGTCCTCTCCATGATTTCTGTGTTTGTGAGGAGCCGAGTGTGTCTTTCAGCACAGCATTCACTTCCTGAGGCCTCTCTTAGTTCTCTTTGTCCTATAGAAGAAAACATAGCCAAGAAAATAACAGCCTTTAGTTTACAAAAGAGCCATGAACCATGTTTTGTTATTTTGTATGGCTAAGGTCGGAGAGAATCGTCGTGCTCATTGGCTGCCGTCTATGAAAATGACTAGACACTTATCGTTGCTTTATCAGCGGCGACAACGGGGAAATGAGTACCTGTACGGCTGAAAAACGGAAAAGATCTGAAGACAGAAAGGCAAACAGAGACAAAAACGTGCGTAGTTATCGGTACGACATCCATGAAAGATTAGACGATAGAGAGAATCCTTAGTAGATGCTCAAGTTACTTATTTAGACTGATAAGATAATTCATTACTGTGTTAACTGTCCATATTTATAACTTTATAAACTATAACACTGGCTTCCGGTAATGACCATATGCGAGTCTAGTTCCGGCGGAATAGCGACCTCTGACCCGACGCATGACTTATTGACAAACGCGGAAGTGCGTCGGGTCAAAGGTCACTCTTCCACTGGAACTAGACTCACGTACAGCCGTTTCCAAGCCAGTGATTACATTTACAAAGTTATAAATATGGATATTTTTTCTTACAAAACCCCATCGTTTCTCTTCAGAAGGCCTTTATTAACCCCTGGACCCGTATGGATTACTTTTATGATGGAGGGATGTGCTTTTTTCGGGGATTCAAAAATTCAGTTACTATTCATTCCCATTATAAAGCTGGGAAGACCCAGGATATTTTTAAATATAACTCTGATTGTGTCTGGCTGAAAGAAAGTCATTTACACTTAGGATGGCTTGAGGGTGAGTATATCATGGGATCATTTTCATTTTGGGGTGAAGTAACCCTTTATACAACACAAAGAATAATGTTGTTTAAGATATAAGAGTGCACCAATGTCGTCTCGGTTACGTATGTAACCCTCGTTCCCTGAGAAGAAAACTGAGACATTACGTTGAATGACGACGGAATGGGGTTTCGCTTAGAAGCCTATCACCTTTGAGTATTACAAAACGAGCCAATGGCAAGGAAATGGCATGGATCTGCGGAATTTGCATAGCATAACTCCGCCACCCTCGTGGGTATATCAGAAAGTACGCTGGCAACATGCAGATATGTTTCCTGCTGAGGAGCCGAGACTGAACTCAGGCGTGACACCCAGCGGAACATGTGGGGGAGCTGAAGCCACGCACCCAAAAACTATACCAGCGGGGTCATGGGGACCACAGACGTACCCTCGGTGAGGCAGAGAGGCGTCATGACTGACCCAGACTGGGGAGGAGAATGGCGAGGCTTGTAAGCGGCACACACTGTCGTCCGCGCCCTCTGGGAGCTCAGAGATAGGAAAGTTTGTTCTGTCTTTAACCACATTAGGTTGCCAACAAAGGATTGGGGTGGAGGATCCACGCTAGACCCGATGCTCGCGGCCTGCCCGGGAAAGCATGGCTGTCAATTCTGGGTCGGCCTCGGAAAATGCTGGAACGCCCGATGGTGGCAGCACAACCGAATCTCCATCCCGAGAAGATTCCAGCCCACCTTGTGATGCGGCGATCGACATCGTCTCATCATCTGGGGCTCCGAATGAAACACAGGGCACGTCACTGTTTGAAGACGGCCCCGCAGCAACATTCGAAGAGCTCACGGGTTGCTGAGCTCCAGAGGGGGGTGTGGCCCGAGGAAGCATCGTCGGGGCATAATTCCACACCGTATCCCTCAGATCACCCTGGCCACCAGCCAAAGTGTCACCTCTCGTGGAGGGGACAGATTGGGGTGTGGCAGAGGGGACTCTACCTCTATTGAGGTCAAGGAGTCTCGATCTCAGCTCAGCGATGGTCATGTTCCCGCAATGAGAACATGACCCATCCATAAAGGGTGCCTTAGCATGTTGTAAGCCCCAATCACGCTATGCAGCGATCATGCCCATCAGATAATGGAACGGAACGACGTACCCAGAAACACACGGGCGAGACATCTTTAAAAAGATGTGCCACGTGGAAGCTCTTTTTTGTGAGAGGACGCTCAGCAGCCTGTGCCGAAGCGGCCAGGGAGAAACACACGCTGGATGTAGACCACTTGCACAGATCAGCAGGCAGGAATGTGAAACTCGCTGGAAATCGCCTTTGCAGGGACCTCTTGGCTCCGAAGCAAAAACATATCTGCATGTTACCAGCATACTTCCTTATATACCCACGAGGGTGGGCGGAGTTACGCTATGCAAATTCCGCAGGACCCATGGCATTTCCTTGCCATTGGCTCGTTTTGTAATACTCGAAGGTGATAGGCTTCTTAGCGAAACCCCATTTCGTCGTCATTCGACTTAACTCGAAGTGACTACGAAAGGGAACTTAAACTACTGTCATTATAGGCAGCTTACTAGGTTTTGTATCAGAGGCTTCTCCCTCTGCTGACTAATGTGTGTGAGAAGTGCTGGACATGCAAAGGTACAGTAAACGCTGAGTTTGCAGTGCAGCAGATTGCAACCCAAATCCTCCATGCACTCGAGCGCTTTAGTTCGGTCTCCCACGAGAAGGTTCTGCCTCAGAAGCAGCTCTGCCAGCTGACACGTCTGTCACTCTGACAATGCATTCACAAACACTCTGTGTCTGTGTTCCATGCCTGAGGCAGGAGTGGGTGAGTCACAGTTTGATTTGACTGAGAAAGTCCTCCAGCATGGTTAAAAAAACGAAGCTATACCAAACCCTGAGAGAATGCTGCTGGTTGTGTTAACCAAAGTAATGCCATAACCAGTTGGGTGGACAACAATCACAAACTTGCAAACCTTCTGAGTGCCAAGTTTATTAATCCTTCATGCAGATTTGATGATGAGTAGATTGACTCCTTGTGCATACAAACATCTCACTGGATTATTACAATTAATGGCAAAAGGAATGTTTGGACATTTAAACCGATATTTCCTGACACACTACAGCAAAATATATAAATAACTAGCTTAACTTTTTTTTGGGGTGAAAATACTAATCTGGCTAAGACTTTTGCACAGTGCTGTGTGTCAGCTTTCTGTTTAGATATGTCAGCAAGACATCAATGACAATTAAACTCGTGGATACTCCAGTGACATTATCACAGTGGCTTTCTCCAGTTCTCAGGTTTAGTTTGGGAAGCTTATTTTATGGTTATAAGAAAAGAAAAAAACTAAAAATAACCATTAAGGCCCCAATATACCTCAAGCAAATCGAAGAACGAACTGGTGTGACATAATTTAGAACAAAACCAGGCCAAAACGAAGTTCAGGACTTTGAAACAGCTTGCCAAAGCAAAATTTTCCAGAAACTTTTCAGCTAGTAAACAACTTCGTTCTACCATTAGCCGTGGTGATTACGTAATAGGTAGGTTTGGCTCTGAGGCGTCGCCTTCTTTCACTTCACTTTTTTCTCGTCCAGCGTCAAGATAAAACATGAACAGAGTGAGCTGCTTTATAGTACCAATTGAAGTGTAATTCTCATTTAAAAGGACATGGTCAATACTGTAAAGCTGTTTGGTTTAAAGCAATCTCTTCTATAAAGTGCTATATAAATAAACGTGACGTGACATGACTGGAGTGCCGAAACGCAGAGCTGGTGCAAATGTCCAACATCGCTATGATCTGATGCTTTCTTAACTGCTGTTTTCTCACCACCGTCACTTTTGTCGTGTGTTTATTTTGTTATTGACAGGAAAGTGCGTGCTGCAAAAGTACAATATCACAGAATTTTCAGAATCAGAGATCAGACTGGATTCATTCAAGACTGACGGAAATTAGTGCATAGGAAACATACATACTGGACTGTAGGTTTAGGGGTGGACCCTCATGCTTCCTTTCATACAAATCGCATCGTATGCATTCATACAAAATCGCTACCTCGTAAAATAGTTGTTTTCTCACAAGATCAGGTCGGACAAACATAAATGAACTCACGTTTTCTGGTGGTCACTGACTCTGTTCCTCAGGACATTGACCTGTAGAGAGATGCACAATGAAACACGAAATATCTCACCGAACAGGATAATGAGTTCATGATGACTTGTTTGAATAACGTGCACTGATGACTCCTACACACAGAGACTAGAAAGAAGTTTAAGAAAGTAAACAGGGTTGTTTCTGATTTGATGTCGAGACTGTGGGTCTAGTAAAACTCCAGGTGATAAAAACTTACCTCATATTTCTGTTTGGTGACATGGTACTGTAACTCAAACTTCTCTGCTTCGAGTTGACGCATCCAGCTCCACAGTTCGTGTGCTTTCTCCTAATGAGAAATAGAGAGAAAGTGTCATTCTCATACTTAAATCTGCTTGATTGTTATTTGTATAGAATATTAATCTAAAAGTTAAGTAGACAGAGTTGTGCTATTGAACTACATTGATCTGAAATTACATACCAAACCAGGCAACTCTGCTGTACATGCATGCTATGGTTTTTTCACATATTTCATACCGCATGACAGTTTGGGCACAAGCAGCTCCGTCTGCTACAAAACACATTGGTTCACTTTACAATCGAGCAATAACAATTATGGATAAAAGGCCAATCCGTTACCATCATTGTTACATCCTCGAGAAATATAATATATTAAGCTTGAAAGCTTCAATAATTTGTTTTTTTTAATTAATTTTCAAGTGTATTAATAATTTAGCACCCGAGCCACTTAGTAAATTTATTCAAATACAGAACAGCAAAAGAGTTACAGATGCAGCACATATCATAACTGTACAGTACCAGTAGGACCAAGCTTCGCACAGACAGCCTTTTCTGTTACGAGCTCTAGACTCTGGAATTCGTTCCATCTGACATTAAGGTCATATCTGACTTGAAAAAGTTCACTTCCAGGGTTAAGTTGTGGCTAAAGGCAAACCAAAACTGTAATCATTCTTAACTATTGTTATTTTTCACTCTCTTTTGTGTGTGTGTGTGTGTGTGTGTGAGAAGAAATGTGAATGTTTTCTATTTGTATGTATCTGTTTATAATGTATTTAGAAATGCCCAGCCAGGGACAGGAGTTGAAAATTAGCATTAGCTATAAACTCTACATGCTGCGCATCAGTTACAGGCTTTGTATTGTTACTATGTTTGACTGTATGGTCCCTGTTAAATAAATACATAACTACTAGATGGGGGAATTTGTTTATTGTGATTATTATTAGGGTTGTCACAGAATTGGCAGTCGAATTTTGTGCTTCTCTGTACCAATTTCAGTACCAGAGGAAAAAAACTGTTAAATTGTCCCTTTTTGTCTCATCCGTTGATCATTACTCAGTCATTGCAGTTTTCAGTTCAATGGTCCCTTTTGAACATTCTGCTGACTGTAAGTAACTTGGCAACTACAGGTCAACTAACTCTCATTAGAGTATTAGTAGACTGTGCTGAATATCTGATAACTCTTTAATGTGATGCTCCTTAAACAGAAATTCTACTGAATATAATTAACTTTGCAACTACATGTCAACTTATTCTAACCCTAAACCTACCAGTCTACTAAAACTCTACTAATACACTAATGAGAGTTAGCAGACATGTAGGTGCAACGTTACTTATAGTCAACAGAATGTGTTAAAGGGACCATCAAAATAAAGTGAAACCATGGATTCTGACTAACTTAATGACTGGCATCTCTGATAGGCCATTGTGTTCACATGCTCAACAGATATGATTGTGATTGGCTACAATGCTCAACACTTGTAAAACATGCTGTAAATAGAAACATTTGATGCTCAAGGAGGGCTCAAATAAACATGAAGGAGAGTGTTTGGAAGCGTCTACCAGTGTGTACCGAATATATCCCGGTGCTTGGTACTACCGGTACTGCAGAAATGCTGGTATCGTCAACTTTTTATTAGTAGTGACTGTATACTACTGGTACATTTCACAAAAAAATAAAACATTTAATAATAAATGTATTTATTTATCATATTAACGTTGTTTTCTGCTTTGTGTGCTTAATTTCACCCAAAAATTTAAATTCTTTCATTATCTCATGTCGCTCAAAAACTACATGACTTTCTTTTCTGTCTATTCAATGGAATTCATTGGGAAACAAAACTGTTTGTGTTCCACAGAAGAAAAACGGGATGAGAAAATGACAAATTTTCATTTCTGGGTGGAGTATCCCTTTAACTGTGGACAAATTGAAATGCGTGACCTGTTGTGGCCCTACATCTGCTCCTACTTGTAGAATGACTTTCCAAACCTGAGAATGGACTCGTTGGCACTGTCGATGTCCAAAGGTTTGCGCCGATCGCCAAGAATCTTCTTCTTCTTCTCTCTCTCAGTCTGTTTCTTCCCACTCCGTCTCTCTATCTGCGAAACATTTTTTTATACATATATAAATGTTGACAAAATTTGTCACTCAACATGTTGGGAGACAAAAAAAAAGGCCTTTTTCTGAGCGAGATTCATACTGTCTCAACTGACCTTCTGCATGTAACCACCGAAGTGCAGATTGGTGAGCGTCTTCTTCTTCTTGGCATCGTCATCTGCTCTTTTTGGCTTCCTCTTCCTCCTTGCGAGCTCTTTCTTCCTGAACATTTGAAAACAAGAAAGGATTTGCAAAGCTAATACCAGTTTGCCTGAGTGTGAGGTAACCGTAAATGTCAATGTCCCACTGCGTTTGGTTTCTACTGACCTCGACACGCTTCTGTCGTTCCTTCTCACGTTCGCTGCGGATCCTATGCTGCTCTGCTCGCTCAGAACGCCGTTTCTCCTGCGGGATCAGTCACATTACAACTTTGACAGCTTTATCTGCAGGGCGATCACTCAACAAGAGCTAATGGTGTCGGTTATTCTTTAAAATGACAGAGCGACTGATTGAATGGCAGAGCTGATTGATTCGACACTTGTCTGTTGAGTCACATTCAGGCTTGAACTGATCATTAATGGACCTACTGGAATGTTCAGTCTGGGTTACATATTTGTCTCAATGGGTGCATTCTTGTCATTTCTCTGTTTTTTGTATTTTTTAAGTTATTCATTTGTGAATAGAAGCTTTACATGATAATGAACAGAGGCCATGTAATGGGAAAGCATTGTTCACTCACAATCCTGTCTGTTAGGCTGATGAGTTCCTCCTCCTCCTTCTTACGGCTTACAAAGTGAGCTTCAATCAACGTCTGGAGCTCGTTCAGGTCCTTCTCCATACGCTTACGATGGATATCCTGGGGGGGGGGGGATTAACCTTTGAGATTGTATCTGTGACAGGTTGCCTGACAATATGTGCAGGTTCAGATTGGCTGGTTTCTACGAATGTATGTTTTTGTTTGGCAAGATATTTCAGTACTTTCCAATTAGTAAATGGGTCATCATAAAATATTTCAAACTCATCAAACTATTCTTAAAACAGAAAGAAAAGGTATGATATATATATATATATATAATTCTAGAGTGGTTTGACATTACTTAAAAAAAGAAAAGAAAACAAAAACTAATCCAATTCACTTGCAAAGTAATGATAATACATATAGCCGCCAGCAGCAATTATCGGGTTCAAGCTATTTAAGGCCTTTAAGCACATGATTATGCGTAAAAATATATACATTTTCATTTAGCAAGCATGAAATCACTTAAATCATAGAAGAAAAAGACAATTTACAATCAATAAAGGCAATTTAAAAAAAATTTAGTCATTGAACGATGGCAGACATGTTTTTTTGAGATACATCAATGTACGCATCAACAATCATGGCAGCTCGAACAAAGACACGGCATGCCAATTTTCAAGTCAATCGGACTAGCGGTGAAGTAGTTATAGCCGTTTTCATGTTTTTTTCCGCCACGTCCTTTTGAACGCGACCACAGAATGAGCTCTTACATAGGTGCGCTGAGTTTGGTGAAAATATCTCCTTCTGTTCTTGAGTTATAGCCATTTTACTAAAAATGTCTCCTCCCACTAACGTTGTGGTCGCCCTTAGGGACCGTTAACCAAAGACTTAGGACAAGTTCGCAAAAGTAGGTTTTTCAAAAATACCTGAAAATGTCACCGAATGACGAACAAATGTTTGGCCACCTTGATTCAAGGATTCCAAAGATATAACACTTGAGCCAACGCCTAACGGAGTTATGAGCGCTCAAAGTTTCACGTCTCTACAACTACGGTTAATAAAAAACTTTGGATAGCGGAACTGAAGTGAGGGTATGGTGGTAAAAGACAAGTGGCAATCTCGACCCATCATAACCAAAGAAGTTTAGTCTCAGTAAACCTCCTGGGGATTTTACTCACATCAAAATCAACTCTTTCTCCATCTGGAATCTTTGGGGGCACGAGGTTCGGCAACATGAAAGGTCTGAAAAGTATAACGATAAAATTCTGCATGATATGAAATCATATACTTTTGATCTTGATCTTTAGAAATGTAACAAATCAACTTACTTTGGGAATTTGGGTTTGGACTCTTCTGAAAAATGAAACAGACAATCAATCAATCAATCAGAAGTCAAAGTGATATGGGGGATTTTTTTACTTCTTTTTACTTTACAGTTTATTTGCACAATAAACGGTTATAGATGCTGACGAATATGTCACTAAATCCGCAAACCAGAACAGCTGTCTTTTTTTTTTCTCTCTGTAATGAATTTAATTATAAACGGATTTGGGATGATCTAATGTTTAGTTTGAAGACACATTCAGAAGGGTGTGTGTGCCGTAATACAGGTTTCAACACGTCATAAACAATTACTGGAGAGCGGTAAATCTCAGGTTTCCTGACTTTAACCAATGCAATACCTCCTCCATCTTCTGTCTCATCTTCCCCATCTGAAAGAAAGATGGAAAGGTATTTAGCATCACTGACAGTGACATAGAGAACAGAAGGAGAAACTGATGACAGAAGAATGATGTGGAAATGACCATGCTTCACGTCAAATATGTACATGGAGCAAAATATTTAGAGATTTTTTTGTCTGTGTTCTGAGTTCAGTTAAATATCATTTGATGGATCAGTTCCAGATACACAGGTATACACATAAGATACTCATTTAAAAGGTTAACAACTAGGGGAAAGTGAAAATTATATTCTGAAGGATACTGCATATTTTTTAATCTATCTGGGGGAAAGTAACCTTAGTTTATTGACACCTTAAATGGATTTTCAAGTTGATTTAAAACTTTTAAAACTAAAATACGTATGATTTATCTATACAATTTTCTTCTGTGGAACAAAATTAATTTATAAATTAAATGATTTGTTTTTGGTTCTGTACTATTTTATTTGGATGCTATTTTGTCCTATTATTGCATTGGTTTAGGTCTTTATCAGTGCAGACAACAACCCTTTTACAAAAACAGATGCTTTGATGAAACTTCAACATGGTTCTGCCCACAGATTTAATATAGATACAGTATATCTATCCATCAAAACTCTGTCCAAACTTCCTCATTCTGCCTCTGCAGTCTAGAAGGCATTTCTGTGGCTGGTGATCTGTTTTGATAAGTCATTTGGCAGATGGTACCACTGAATATGAATGTTTATTGACCAACATCTCTTCTCAACAGAGCTTAGATTTGTCTCTATTGGAATAATACTGTACAACTATTGGGAAAGATGTTTAGCAACTTGAACTTTTTTTATGTCAATTATTTCAATTATGTGTGTATTACGGTTTTATTTTGTAACTTCTCTTAAGGACTTAATAAAATATTACCAGAAAAAGCTTTCGGATTTTTATCATATGTACATGTGAAACATCTTGTACAGCATGTCAAACATATGTTTGACTGTATTTATACAACTCTTGTTTAACTTGTAGGAAATGTACAACACAGCTATTGCAATAAATCAGCCTCAGATGCTGACATGGCATTACATATTTACTACCTACCTACCTTTTTACATTGTCTAGCAAAGTTTCCAATATTCTCTAATTGTCTGATTGTTTGATGGAGGTCTGGAGGGGTTCATCAACAGGACTCACCGTGTTCCTGGGTCTCTTCTTCTTCTCCTTCTCCTGCTTCCACATCCTCTTCTCGAGCCTCTGAATATGAAGAACGTTACAGGACGGTTCTGTTTAGCTCGCATTACTGTCAACTATGATTCATTTGGTTTGGTTAATTAGGTGTCGATTTCCATAAAGATTCTTTTGAGATAAAAAATCTGTGTGTGTGAGACTGTGCTGTGAACTCTTTTGTGGAAGATTGAGAGTTAGTTCCTGAGGGCAAAAAAACCTGTCTACCAGCCGGGGCATGATGGGCACTGGTAGCACGCTGGTTAGATTAAAGCATACCTCAAATCTCTCAGATGGTTTCACACTCACAGCAACACACACTTCTCTACCAGCCACGCAACTGTTGTCTATGATATAAATGTGTCGGGATGATTGAACACAGACGGAGCTTCAAAAGTATTGTAGTACAGATGGTAATACCATACTTTGATTTATACAACAATTTTCAAATCTGATTGGCCGAGATGTTAAAACTCTTCACTGATCGCGGATCTCGGTTTGTATCATTCCGCTTGTCTTTTCCCAGACAGACTGTAAGACTGTGCATTAGTGGTGGTGGCTCTTTCATTGTTCATTTTACATTAGTACTTTATAAACGTCGTTTGCTGCATTTATTGACCCTAATAAACGTAATCGAACTATAGCACAGTTGAAATTAAAAATCACAGGTAACCACGTCAAAACTTTTCTAATCCATTGGATAGGACATGTAAACCGAAACTGGGAATATTAAAGGGGTACTTCACTGCTGGCAAAAAGGGCTTTCAATAAAACTTGGCTGCCTATGCAGTAAAAAGGCAATTTTTTTTCTTTTTAAATCAGTGCTCTGATTAGATTAGATCTTCCCTTTTGCCAGATAGGTAGGAACATGTCAACACTCATAATGCACTGGGCATGTTGCCATCCAAGGCCACCTGGATTTGCTTAACCAGGGTCAAATACCGCCTTGCTTTAGTAGGAAATACTTCTTAGCAAACTTTTCGTTATAACTGAGTTGATTTTTATTGTTAAAGAGTAAACATTTATCGCTTTCCAGTTAAGGATCAAGCTTTTTGTAGGCAGTGGCCAAGTGTTGCAAAGAATCGTATGGAGAGAACACACCGACTGTCAATCTGAAAAAAACTGCATTTGTAGTCAACATTTCCAACTGGATGACTACGAACACAGTGTTTTAGGCCAAACGGAGGGGACAAACACTGAAAGAAACTGATTTTCTGTCATTGCGTTTTATTTTTGACAGCCATAAACTTCCAGCAGCGGCTATTTACATTAAGGGCAAATAGCAATAGATTCTATTTACACTATGTAAAAATATCAGTGTTTTCTTTGCAATTGCGTGTTATAAAGTCAGACTTGGAAGAAACAAACTCGCAATTCTAACTTGATTTATTGCAATTGCGACTTTATATCTCGCAATTATGAAATCTTTTCTCAGAATTGTGAGATATAAACTCGCAATTGCAAATTAAAAAGTCCAATTCTAAGGGGAAAAAAAGATGTGCGACTTTATAACACACAATTGCGACTTTGACGCAATTCTGACTTTATAACTCGCAATTGCGAGAAAAGATGTAGCCTAAACTCGCAATTGCGAGGAAAAAAAGTTGCAATTAAGTTTTTATTTTTCATTCCGTGTCGGAAACAAGCTTCCATAAATATGTGATGGGAAAAGGGAGGAGTTCAGCAAAAAAAAAAAAAAAAAACTCGGGTCGATCACGCCAAAGCCTGCAACGCACCTTACTCCCTACACCACTGCTTCCGGCAGATTACAATATATATATATTTTTTTTTGGTGTAATTTTGTCTTGACCCAACCAGACATTGGTGGGTGAAGTTAGCGAAAGTAGCCTTTGCCAACAACGCGGCCTATTTGCACAAACAGAAACGACGTAAGCGTCCTGGCCATGTACCTACATTTGTTTGAGGGCAAATCAAAGTAGCCTCGCCAGCATTATGCAAATACGTTACATAATGGCACGGCTGTAATGGTAGGGCTATAAACGAGGTATATGGTATTACCATGTTTCTAAAGTACTTTTTTTAGTGTTAGTGAATGTGCTTTGGCAGATAAGCGTTCACCACCTTCCTCATGCTGCGTCTCCTCCTGCACCTCCTCCTGCTCCTCTAAAGCCACGCCATCAGGTTATATGCAAACAAACACATACATATCACAAAGATGGACGCTAAGAGATCTGTCCACAAGTGGCACTGAAAGACAATAACGGATCAGCGATGGCATGCAGATCATTTAGACATTTCCGCTCCACTTTTGCCATATCGTTGTCACTTTAGGGAGTGTTTTGTTTAACAATACTTCTCCAACTGACAAGTAAGTCTCAGATTTCACATCATAAATCTTCATGACGGTTCTCATATCTTGTAACCACGCTTACTTGTCCGAACGTTTATGATTTTTCTTTTAAAATGGCAGGGTAACGCATGCAAAACCTGGTCAGCTGGTTATGGTTTGAAGGTTTTACTGTTGTCCACCATTTCAAATTTCAGTGAAATAATATTTTCAAAACTCTGTTGAAAATGTTATTTCTTTTAGATAAAACACCATATATAAGTGCTAACTTAATTTTTCTAAAACTCTGTAGCGGCAAGGCTGATATTTATGACATTTTCTTAAGCAAAAACAGTGTTTACAGTGTAAGTGTGAAAGTTATTTTATGAAACACAAGACTTACCCTCCTGCTCCCTAGAGAACAAGACAAAATAGTGCTGTTATTTCCATTGTTCTCATAGCTCATACTTCCCAACAGCTGCATGAATTCTCAGATTAAGTATACTTATCAGATGAGTCACTAGTAGACGGTGTTAAAATACCCTATAGCATTT